>CM046442.1:126345229-126445918 GCA_025506515.1 Flaveria trinervia
TTACTTGGTTGAGTGCAGGTCGCGGTTAAAGGTGTGTTTGATTTTGATGAATCCGTGGTTTTCAGATGAAATTAGGTTGAATATCATCTTAATACTAGTTAAACGTTCGACTATGACTCATTAATTTGCTTATTATTAAGTGTTAATGATTGAACGGCTCGATTGTTGAATGCGGCGGTTACTCGAGTCATTTGAGTTCGTAACCGTGCTTTAAAACACGATTAAAGTCCCTGGACGGTTTCGAGTCGTGCTCACGAGCCGATTGGATCATTTTAGGATGGGAATTCGAAGGGAAAACGGAGTTGCGTAGTCGCCGGAGACATGGCCGGAGTTAGTGACCGGAGACAAAGGTTCGGCGGGTATGGGGAGGGGGGTTGGTTTGGGTTTTAAACATAATTACACATATGGCCCCTGTGGTTTTAAAAGTTGTTATTTTATGTGAAAACTTATAACTTAAGTTTTATAAATGACACTTTTCACCCTAAACTTAATTTAAATTCTTAAATGAAGATAAGACATCATAAATTTATAAAACTTTATTTTATAAATTATATATTATTCTATAAGTCATAAAATTATAATACCTTGTTTAAATGGTTTGATAAATAATATTCGAATAAAATAATTCGTAATATTTATTCAATTGTACATTTAATACATTTGATTTATTAAGTAATTAAAATAATTTAATAATGATATTGTTTCATTGCATGATAGTTCAAAATGGAAACGGGTTTGAAATTTAAATTACCAATTTTAAAAAGTTAGTTAAATAACATATTATCGTTAAAAAAAAAACCCTACCAAAATGAAAGGAGTAGCTTAAATAATATGCTTGGTTTATATAATCAACAAAACGAGTTAGAATTATAATTTGAAAATGGTGGATGTTACAGCGACGGCGACGGCGACGGCGACGGCGACGGCGACGGCGACGGCGACGGCGACGGCGACGGCGACGGCGACGGCGACGGCGACGGCGACGGCGACAGCGACATCAACAATAATAATTCAACAGGCAGACCGCCCCAGGCCTCGTGGGAGATAGGGAGAGAAAGCAATAGAGTGACTGCTTTCCGCTTAAAGGCGGAGGCAGTCTGACTAAAACTCAATATGAGAATATACTAGAGTCAATGGTCAGTCGGTCCATATGTTCGATCATAACAATCGCATAGTCTACTGGTGAGCATATACATGCATGCATACATAATGGTGAATATTGTTAGTTTTAACATGCATGCATGCAGCTAGCTAGCCACCAGAATAGAATAGATTATATTAGATTATATATAGTGATTAGTAATGTGTATACAGTATGCGTGTTACTTAATTACATACGTACGTGCAGGAACCAGATGGCCCAAAAGCTGTTTGGTTATAGAGTTGAGGAAGCTGTAGGGAAAACGGCTCCTGAGCTTATCATAGGAGCTAGAAACTCAGAGATCGTGACTCTTATCATACAACGTGCTATTAGATTAGGAGAGACTAACTTGGTTCGGGGAGTTTCCTGTCAGGAACAAACACTGGGAAAAGTTTTCTGTCATTTGTACTCTTATACCCTGTCGCGATGATAATGGAACATGTTTTGGGGTTACATGTGTAAGTACCGATACTCACTCGTCACTTTCACCCACAATCCGGTGTTAATGCCCCTCGCCTGATCATTTCTTCTCCACCTCAACCACCACAAACTGCAATCATCTCCAGCCTATCAAATCTAGTTACTTACTTACTATATTCAATTCCTATCAGCCTAGCTAGCTCCTCTATAGTATTAATTAGTATATATCATATATGCATATGCATGATTAATTATCATTTTAGGAGACCATCCGGCCATTAATATAATAGTTAACGATGCGTGCGCATTGATTATTGAAAATATGCTTTCGATTAAGGTGAAGTTGAAATTGAAGAGAGGAGGAGAGGCACATGAGTCTTCAACAGGCCTCCATAAAGATTCATCTGAAAAGGCAGAGGCATGGATGGGTAAAATCGGGGATTTCATGGTCGTGGAGATTAGGAAGAAATCATGAAAATGTAGATGCTTGTGATGTAGTACAGTACCAATTCGTTTTGCTTGGCCTTGGTTACAAAGTGATCAAGAAACAAGTTCTAAAGAAACTTCAAGCTCATCATTTTCTTATGGCTCGAGTAGCTCATGGAGCATCAGCAGTGATTCTGATGACATCCACATCCCAAACTTGGATTTTCAGATCTCCTGGGATGACTTGAAAATCCAGGAACAAATCAGGCAAGGTACAGTTGTTCATGATAAATTTTATCTTGGATTTGGGTAATTCAGTGGGAGAGTATATCATGCACTTTTGTATGGATCAGTATGTTCTTTTTCTTATAATTAGGGCAGTTATTCATGAACGGTTTCAACTCAAAGTTAGTATATGGTTTGGGCATTGATGCATCTTATTGCAGTTAAGATATTTAACTAGCAAGAATACCCTGCTGACGTGATACTATCCTTTAGGAAAGAGGTAGCTAGGTATATTTATTGTTTTTTGTTTCAGTACTTAAAGAAAATTGTTTTTTATTGTTGTAAAACTGATTGAGAATATGAATGCGGAATAACAATCAATATAAAGATGATACAAGAAAGAACAAACGTGAACAAGAACTCTCAAATGATTATTATTAATTGAATGATTTTTAGATACTCCACCGATTACAATCCGGCTTTATTTATAGCAGGAAACTAACTCTAACTAACCCTCAACACATATTGACAATTTACATAAATGACCCTACACTATATCTTCCTAACGGAAGTAACCCTTAGGAAGATTCCCTACTAAACATATGTATACTTCGGAAGAAATACAAAGTACACAATAACATCCTTCCGAAGCAAACATAACCTTCGGAAGAATATGTTAAGCTTCGGAAGAAACTTAACCTTCGGAAGTTCACTGTTTTGGCTTTTAATATATCACAATCTCCACCTTAAAATCCAAAACAAGATTTTAATCACTCCCAATGCATCCAAGCAAATCTTGAACTTTCCACTAGGTAGAGACTTTGTAAACACATTTGTTGGATTCTCCAAAGTAGACACGCCTTCCACTTTCACCTTACCAGCATTCACCACATCCTTTATGAAGTGTAACTTCACATTAATGTGCTTTGTTCTCTCATGAAACATGTTGTTCTTTGACAATTGAACTGCACCCTGATTATCACAGAACACCACTGAGCCTGCCACTTTGATTCCCAACTCAGAAACAAAACCATGCAGCCACATAGCTTCCTTGACTCCCTCAGTCAAAACTATATACTCAGCCTCTGTTGTAGATAATGCCACCACATGCTGCAACCGAGCTTTCCAACTTACTAAGTTACCCAACACTTGAAATGCATACCCTGTAATAGATCTACCTCTATCCAGGTCCTTGGCAAAATCTGAATCCACATAACCAACAATCCTATCAACTCTTTCATATTCATGATGCCCAAACACTAAACCATAGTGCTTAGTACCCCTGAGATATCTCAAGATCCATTTTACAGCAACCCAATGAGCTTTCTCCGGATTTGACAAATACCTACTGACTAAACTCACAGCATATCCAATATCCGGCCTTGTACAAACCATCAAGTACATCAAGCTCCCAACAACATTGGCATAAGGTACTTTCTCCATATATCCAACTTCAGCATCTGACTTAGGACAATCAGAACTTGACAGTTTAATATGAGCACCTATAGGAACAGTTACTGGCTTCACACCATCCATCCTATAGTTACTTAGTACCTTCTTCAAGTAAGACCTTTGAGACAGCTTCAACATCCTGTTCTCTCTGTCCCTTGTAATCTCCATGCCTAATATCTTCTTTGCTTCACCTAGATCTTTTATCTCAAACTCTGACATTAACATTTTCTTAGTAGTTTCAACTTCCTCCAAGTTTGAACAAGCCACCAACATGTCATCAACATACAACAACAAGTACACAAACTTGTTTTTACTGTATTTTTTAAAATACACACAACTATCATAGTTTCTCCTGTTAAACCCATTATTCACCATATGTTCATCAAACCTCGTATACCACTATCTAGGGGATTGCTTCAGTCCATATAAAGTCTTCTTTAAGAGACACCTTCTCTTCCTGCCCCTTCACCTCAAACCCCCCTGGCTGCTTTATATAGATAGTCTCATCCAGTTTCCCATGTAAAAAAGCAGTCTTTACATCCAACTGATGTAGCTCTATATCCATAGACGCAGTCACTGACAGTATAACCCTGATAGATGAATGCTTCACCACAGGTGAGAATATTTCATTATAATCCACACCTGGCTTCTGTGTAAACCCCTTAGCTACCAGCCTAGCCTTGTACCTAGGAGGTTCACCTTTAGAAATCCCATTTTTCAGTTTAAACAACCATTACATGACACAAGCTTGTGACCATCAGGTTTATCAACCAGCTCCCAGTGCCATTTTTATACAGAGATTCCATCTCTTCCTCCATGGCCTTACACCATTTATCACTTTCTTTCACAGAAATTGCCTCAGAGTATGACAATGGTTCATAAATGCTTTCTTTTTCAACAGCAACAAAGGCCATTGCAGACAAATCCATCCCCTCTCTGAACCTGAGAGGAGGTATCACTTGTCTCCTTTGTCTGTCCCTAGCCAACTGATAATCATCTGTACCATCTCCCTGGCTACTAGAGGTACCTTGATCACTCACACCTTGTTGCTCCACCTCAATCTGAACCCCATTCTGATCTTCAACCTTTGACTTCCCTTTTTCTTGAATGTCTTTATACATAACATTCTCTTGAAAAATAACATCTCTGTTCACTATCACCTTAGGTATGTCCCCTTCTAGTCTCCATAACCTATACCCTTTAACACCTTCAGGATATCCTAGAAAAACACATTTACAGGCCCAAGGTTCTAACTTACCTTGGCTAACATGTGCATAAGCCAAAGATCCAAACACCTTAAGTTCCCATAGTCACCTTTTCTTCCTGACCATGCCTCCATAGGTGTCTTCATGTCTAATGCTGCTGATGGAGACCTATTGACCAAATATGCTACAGTTGAAACAGCTTCAGCCCAGAACATCTTGGGTAAACCAGAACTAGCCAACATACACCTTACCTTTTCAAGTAAAGTTCTATTTATTCTTTCAGCTAGCCCATTCTGCTGAGGAGTACCTGGCACAGTTTTATGTCTAGCAATACCATGAGTTTTACAAAACTGATTAAACTCATGACTGTAGAACTCCAACCCATTATCAATTCTTACCTTCTTGACTTTCCTCTCAGTTTGATTTTCCACAAGGACTTTCCATTCCTTGAATTTACTGAAAGCATCATTCTTATTCTTCAGTACAACAACCCAAACTCCCCTAGAAAAATCATCAATCAAGGTCATAAAGTATCTAGCACCACCCAAAGAATCAACCTTAGCAGGACCCCATAAATCAGAATGAATGTAGTCTAATATCCCACTTGTGATATGCCTAGCCTTTGAAAACTTTACTCTTTTGTGTTTACCAAGAATACAAGTTTCACAAAAACCAAAATCACAACTGCTCAACTCAGTCACTAACCGTTGCTTATGCAACTCCACCAGTCCCTGATGACTGATATGACCAAGCCTCCTATGCCATAACATAGCCTTAGAACTAATATCACTTGAGGCAGATGCCACTTGAGGTTCTACTACCCACCTGAGGTTCTAACAAGTAGATATTATTCTCCCTTCTACTCCTAGACAATACTACCATTGATCCTTTTATCACCTTAACCTTACCATTCCTAAGACTAACATGGTAACCAGAACTCTCCAATAGCCCTAAGGATAGTAAACTTCTTTTAAGACTGGAAATATAACTTACTTCATGAAGATTCACTTCCATAAAACTCTTCATTTTCAGAGTCGCTGTCCATGACCCACAATCTTGCAAGGTCTGTCATCCGCTAGCTTAACTGATCCAAGATCTTCAATCTTTAGTTCTTTAAGAACTCCTTCACAGGTGTCATATAATATGAGCACCCTGAATCCATAATCCACTCATCTTCCTTGCCACTGCTTGTGACAGCCAACACATCTGCACTTTCATATCCTTCAGAAAATCATGATGTGCATTGTGTCCAGAATGAGTCTTTGATCCACTTGATTCACCCTTCTTTCTCTTCAAGTCCGGACAATCTTCCTTAAAACGCTTTTTTGATCCACACACATAACACCTCCTCTTGTACTTGGTCCTGGACTTCGAGACACTTCTCAGCTTGAAGTTTCTTTGATCAGATCTTCCCCTGACTACCAAGCCCTCTCTACCATCTTCTTTATAATCTGTTCTCTTCTTCGATTCCTTTGAATTGAGCGCTTCCAATACTTCTTCCATGGTAAGAGTATCCCTACGATACATCAAAGTTTCCACAAAGTTCTCATAAGATGATGGCAAAGATGTCAAGAATATGATTGCTTGGTCTTCCTCATCTAATTCAACTTCGATGTTCTCAAGATCCAACACCAACTTGTTGAATTCATCAGTATGATCTTCAATTGATTTCTTAGGAGCCATTTGGAATGTGTATAATCATTTCTTGAGATACAATCTGTTCGCAAGAGACTTCGTCATGTACAAACTTTCCAATTTCGCCCAGACCCCTGCAGCAGACGTCTCCTTTGACACTTCTCTGAGTACTTGATCCCCCAGTTCAAGATGATTGAACTGTGTGCCTGTTCCAGCACCTTCTTCTCCTGTCTGACATTGTGTTCGGCAACTTGGATTCTCCGGCCAAGGCATCCACCACTCGTTGGATAGGCACGAGGCATGAATTATCTTCATCATTGCCACCGCCTATCATTCACCGCAATCTCAAGTCTACAAATCTTCTCGTTGACAAGAATTGGGCACTCAAGGTGTGTATGTTAATTATAGTTTTTACTCTTCAATTCTTTAGGCCATATGGATAAATATGATTAATTGCTTACAATTTAATAGGTTGCCGTCTCTCCCGTGTCAACATGAAACTTACTTGGCAACAACTACAAGGACAGGAACGGTACTTCAATGTTTTTTATCCATTGCCGTAATAAACAAGCCTTGTGATTTTCATTTTTGCTCCATTCTAAATTCATCTTTTTGGTTACATTTACAACTTTTTGTTGAATTTCCTTTATACATTCCACTACCATAGGAACTATTTTTTTATAGTTTCCTTATTATGAACATCAACTTAGTTACTTCAATGAGCACTATCAAGCCCTTTTTGCATTCATTAATCTTTTTCTTGTTGTTGTTTTAGCCTCATTGGATGGCACCAGAAGTTCTTCGTAGTGAGCAAGTGGATGAAAAGTAAGCATGTCATATTGAGATAATATGGAGTTTTGAGCTAATATTTTGGCAACTAAAATTTATGTATATAATAAATAAACTTGGCCAGGTTAATTATAAAGTTAACCTCTTTTTTGGAGATGTATAGGTCTGATGTATGCAGTTATGGTGTGGTATTGTGGGAAATTACCACCAGAAAGATCACTTGGGAAAATCTCAACTCAATGCAGGTTTGAAAATATGTTAAACTTTGACTTTCAAGTTCAAATTTCAAACACAGCTCTTTTTAGAAACGAATTCGACATGAATACATGATAACTTTGGCATCAAAATGTATCTTTATGTAAAACTTCTTATAAAGTGTTACGGTATTACTAACAATATATTAAAAAATAAAAATTGATATATAGTTCAAAGCGGAATTTTGTTTGTTTGACATTAGAAGTCAATGAACCACAAAAAATGCAAACATTTATGATTGTTTAGTTTTCTATATGACAGTTATGGAACTTACAGGTTATTGGAGCCGTAGGATATTTGAATCAACGGTTAGAGATTCCAAATGAAGTTAATCTGCTATGGGCTTCTCTTATTGAAAGTTATTGGTTAAGGTTAGTCTTTGTTGCCAACTAAAAATTTCTCATAACTAATTTATCAGAAAAGAAGTCACAACCAATGTGTTTTACTAAATAGAGAAGTATATATTGTTGGCAATGACATTTTTTGATGTGAGGGTTCTCATATATAAATGTAGTTTGTTAGGTTAGCTAAAGAGTCCACCTAGCATCCATATTAGCATTAGAAATTATCATTGTATCAAGGTTTTTAGTTCACCAAGTCGGTTGATTTAGTTTATATATATGTTGAAATTCAGTTTATGGGTTTTGTCATGCAAATGTTATTTTTTTTTCATGTTGTTGACCTCTTAATTAACCCTACCAAAATGAGATAAAAGGGGATTAAAACTTTTGAACAAATGGATTATAGGTTAAAAATGGACATGTACAAGCATTTATAAGACGCATAATTCTAGTTTACAAAAGGATTGTATTCATCATTATATCAAGTGTCGATTCGTTAACTTCTCTTCTTCTTGCTCAGGGAACCACAATCGCGTCCAACATTTCAGGATATACTATTTAAGCTGAAAGATTTGCAAAGGAAGTTTGCAGTTTAATTTCTAGGCCCTTGAAGAGAGAACAACTATAATGAGTGTTCATAAAAATGCATGATTTAGTATGATTTGGTCTATATGAAGTACAGACCTTTGCTTTTAGTAGTGACTTAATTGTCTATTTATTGGCCTCTTTTTGAGTTTGAAAGGCTATACAATGGCTCTTCGTATTAGATTATTTTATGCATGAATAAATTATGATTTAACAATTTGAATCCTTCTATATCCTCATGCCTCAAAAGAACAATTTCTTACCATAAACGAGTTACATTAGTGATTTCTCTTGTCATGAAGACGGCTCCTTGGCTTTGCTTACTGTGGATTTCTCTAATGCTTTTAACACGGTCGACCGCACAACCTTCTTTCAAGAGGTTCATCAGCGTTGCCCGTCAATCTATCGGTGGGTCCAATTTCTTTATGCTCAGCCTGCTAAATTGTATGTTGGTAACGATTGTATTGGGGCTACTACCGGAGTACAACAAGGAGATCCCTTAGGGCCCCTTCTATTTGCCCTTGCCTTACACCCTCTTATTCTTCGGGTCCAGGACCGTTGTAACCTTTTGTTTCATGCTTGGTATTTGGATGATGGAACGATTATCGGCAACGCGTCTGAGGTTGCTAAGGCCTTAGACATCATCAACGTGGAAGGGCCATCTCTGGGGCTTTATCTCAACATTAAGAAAACAGAGGTTTTTTGGCCGACATGCGACGGGCGTAAAGTTCAGGACGGACTTTTCCCAAGGGGATTGGTAGACCAGAGAGGGGGGTTAAGCTCCTTGGTGGAGCTGTTAGCCGTGATCCTAGCTTTATTGAGGAGTTGGTTGGGCGGCGGGCCTCGGGAGCGGTTGACCTCATGAAACCCTTGCCCTGCCTTAGGAATCCCCAATGTGAACTACTTTTGCTAAGGTCGTGCATGGGGTTGCTAAGTTACTTTTTGGGTTGCGCACTTGTCAACCCCATTTGATGGATTATCTCGGTTCGATGATGGCCTCAGGGAGGCTATCGAAGACATAGTCATGGGTG
The DNA here is from genome assembly GCA_025506515.1 of Flaveria trinervia. NCBI lineage: Eukaryota > Viridiplantae > Streptophyta > Magnoliopsida > Asterales > Asteraceae > Flaveria > Flaveria trinervia. The sequence goes on from CM046442.1 coordinate 126,354,735, forward strand.
GTGGCCCTTTTTTTGGTGATCTCCAATGGCGTTTGGCATCTTTGCCAATGCGTCTTGGTGGTTTGGGACTCCTTTTAGCTCGAGATGTTAGGGCTTATGCTTTTGTGGCCTCTAGAGCTCAGTCTTGGGAACTACAAGATCATATCCTTCGAAACAGTGGGATCTTCGGGCTTGACCCGGACTATCAGCAGGCGCTCAAACGCTTATATGTCCTTCTCCCAGACTTGGATATTGGCGGTTTCTCTAATAAGGATACCGTCCCCTCGAAGCCACAAACAACTTTGGCGAATGCTCTGTTTAGCAAAATCGCTCAAAGCCTGGGAGAAGTTTTTTCTTTGTCATCCTGCCAAAAGGCGGTGTTTGAGTGCCTGAAGGGCCCCCATGCTCAGGACTTTTTTACCGTTATCCCGATTGAAGGGTTGGGACAGTGCATGTCTCCAATAGAATATAGAGCAATTCTCAAATACCGGTTGATGATCCCTATGTACCCGAAAGATGAAACATGTCCGATATGTCATAAAGCTTGTATGGATAAATATGGAGAGCACGCCCTTCACTGTAAAGAGCTACCTGGGTTCAATATCGGCATGACTGGGTACGAGATGTTTTGGGGACATCCTAAGAAGAGCTGGGATTTCTACTAAGAAAGAAGCCCCTGTGAATTTCCCCACGGCCCTATGGAGGGGAGGTCTACTTTGCGACCAGCGGATCTGCTCGTCTTTGGCTGGGCTGGGGGCAAACATGCTTGTGTGGACCTCACAGGGGTTTCCCCTTTGGTTGGTTTACGGGAAAACGGTTTTGTAGCTGGTCAAGCAGCAAGAAAGGCAGAATCAAAGAAAGTGGATAAACATGCTAAAGCTTGCGCAGAGAACCAGCATGCTTTTGTTCCCTTTGCCTTTGATACATTTGGCTCCCTAGCGCCAGAAGCTATCAACTTTTTGACAAGGGTCCAACGGGCCATAGACAACCATTGCTCAACCCCGGGGAGGCAAGGATTTGTTTTGGAAGGTTAGGATTTGCTATTCAGAAAGGGGTGGCGGCGCAGCTTGTTGCCCGTCTACCTTCTATTTTGATGTTGTAACATTTCGTATTTTCGTTAACTAAAAGTTAACTTCGTTTACTCTTACAAGGATTATCTTTGTCAATTTTGAAACTTGCGTGATTGTTTGTGTTTAATATCTATTGTAATTGGGTTGTCATGAAATGTTATGTATGTATAATAATAATGAGGTTAATAATAATAAAAAGTAAATAATAAATATTGAATAATAGTATTAGTAATAATAAAATTGCTAATAATAAAGATTAATAAACTTAACCATCTTTAAATTATAAACTTAGATTAAGTTTGAGGGTTAATTTGTCATTTTAGAAACTTAATATAGAACTTTTAAGCATGAAATGCTAACTATTAAACTAAAGGGGCCAATGTGTAACATTTCAAACTTTCAACCCAAACCCCCGCCCATTCCCGTAATTCCGGCCGCGACTCCGGCCACATTCCGGCCAAAGTCCGGCGAGATTAAAACATCAAAAAAACGGTTGTTTCGTAGCCGAACTTTATCCGAATCGCTTCGCATACGTGCTTCGAACTTGAATGCACTTAATAATCGAGTTATACATCGGTTACCAAGTCAATTCGATCATATAACCGAAACTCTTTTAACTCATGACCGTTTTGTCATTAAAACACAATAATAATCGAATTAACTGAGTACAATCAATCTTCTGTCTATCTCCAATCGTTTACACCTTTCAATTTCACCTGAATCAAACATAAACAACGAATTTAAGCATCATCCTCATCGCGACCTGCACACTAGTCAACAAAATGATGGTCGACACAAAATGATTTGAAACAAAAAGTTGGAAGAAGAGTTTTGTAATTTGAAACAAAATGATGGTGATCATTTGGCCTACTCAACTAGACATCATGAGTTGAGTATACTGCTGCCCCATATGGTCGACACTGTTCTCCGCAACATCGAGAAGTTCATTAAGGGTGTACCACCCAAATTCAAGATGCTGTGGTGGGTAGCCGACCCACAACCTTGGAAGAAGCCATTACAATCACCGCTCAACTCACCGAGAACCATATAAGAGCGGGCACCATGTCTGTGAAAGGTGCAAAGAAGGTGGAGAAGACGGCTACCGAGGCGGTTAAGGAGACCAAAGCTGAACCGTCTAACAGCCACAACAACAACAAGAACGCAAGTTCACACCGGCGCGTAACTATGCCGTGGCTGCACCCAAACAACCCCAAAGACAACCTGTACCTGCGGCTACATCTGTGGCACAAGTGCCTGGGGCTAGGGCTTATGCTGGTCCTCAACCGATGTGCAGCACGTGTAGGTATCATCATCTGGGGAATCAACCATGCCACATTTGCACCTTATGCGGCAAATATGGTCATTTGGTGGCGACTTGCCACCGTGCACCTAACAATGCCGCTGTGGTCACAAACCGTGCTTGCTACAACTGTGGAGAACCTGGCCATTTTCGCCCACAATGCCCTCGTCTTGTGGGTAATGTTCCACAAGCTCGAGGACGTGCTTTCAACATCAACGCTAACCAAGCACAAGCAAACAACGATGTGGTGAATGGTACGTTAACTCACCCTTAAATTTCGTGATCAAATTCATTTCATATTCTACCTGTATTATTAAATACCTTAAAAATTGAACAGGTATGTTCCTTATTAACAAAACTTATGCCTATGTCCTATTTGATTCTGGAGCCGATAAAAGTTTTGTTTCATTAGAATTTGAACCCATACTTGCTAAACCACATACGAAACTAGAAAGACCTCTTACTGTTGAAGTTGCCGATGGAGAACCAATTACCGTGGACGTTATCGTTCGTGATTGCATCTTAAGTCTTGACACGCATGATTTTCTTATCGATCTTATCCCTATGAAACTTGGAAGCTTTGACGTCATCATTGGTATGGATTGGTTAGCCAAACACCATGCCGAGATCATTTGTTTCGAGAAGTGCATTCGTATACCGTTACCCTCTGGAGATACGTTGAAGGTGTTCGGTGAAAAATCTTCTAAAGGGCTTAAACTCATGTCTTGCACCCAAGCCCGAAAGTGCTTAAACAAGAAGTATATGGCCTTCTTGGCTTATGTGGTCAACACGAAAGTCAAAGGGAAAGAACTTAAGGATGTCCCTATCGTACGAGACTTTCCTGAAGTATTTCCCGATGACCTTAGTGGTTTACCTCCCGTGCGTGAAGTCGAGTTTAAAATTGACTTGATACGGGAGCAAACCCCGTGGCCAAGTCACCGTATCGGCTTGCACCATCGGAAATGCAAGAACTCTCTTGTCAACTGCAAGAGATGTCCGAGAAGGGCTTCATCCGTCCTAGTTCTTCACCTTGGGGTGCACCTGTTCTTTTCGTGAAGAAGAAAGATGGATCGTTTCGTATGTGCATCGATTATCGCGAGCTTAACAAACTTACCATCAAGAATCGTTATCCTCTTCCTCGCATCGATGACTTGTTTGATCAACTTCAAGGAGCTGCCATATTCTCGAAAATTGATCTACGTTCTGGATATCATCAATTACGAGTTCATGAGGATGACATCCCAAAGACCGCTTTTCGTACTCGTTATGGACACTATGAGTTTATGGTGATGCCTTTTGGTTTAACCAATGCTCCTGCTGTCTTCATGGATCTCATGAACCGAGTATGCAAGCCTTATCTAGACAAGTTTGTGATCGTCTTTATTGATGACATACTTATCTATTCCAAGTCCAACACCGATCATGAGCTGCATTTGAGATTGGTTCTTGAGTTTTTAAAGAAAGAGCAATTGTACGCAAAGTTCTCGAAGTGTGATTTCTGGCTCGAAGAAGTTCAATTTCTAGGACACGTGGTGAATAGCCAAGGAATTCACGTTGATCCTGCAAAGGTGGAAGCTGTGAAGAATTGGTGTGTTCCTACAACTCCTACCGAAGTTCGTTCTTTTCTTGGTCTTGCTGGTTATTATCGGCGATTCATCGCCAATTTCTCGAGGATCGCGAAGCCGCTCACTACTTTGACACAAAAGAATAAACCATTCGAGTGGGGTTCCGAGCAAGAAGAAGCTTTTGAAGCGTTAAAGCATAAGTTATGCAATGCCCCTATCTTGACCCTACCCGATGGAAACGATGATTTCACTGTGTATTGTGACGCATCTAAACAAGGCCTTGGTTGTGTTCTTATGCAACGAGGGAAGGTCATAGCTTACGCATCGAGGCAATTGAAGGTTCACGAGGTGAATTACACAACTCATGATCTCGAGCTTGGTGCTGTTGTATTTGCTTTGAAGATTTGGAGGCACTACCTGTATGGTACGCAATGTATAGTCTACACCGATCACAAAAGCCTTCAACACGTTTTCAATCAAAAGATCTCAATATGAGACAACGTCGTTGGGTGGAGTTGATTAGTGACTATGATTGTGACATTCGTTACCATCCTGGTAAAGCAAACATTGTGGCCGATGCACTAAGCCGAAAGATTCACAACAAGATGATCTCATTTCAAGAAATTCGAGATCGATGTCAATGGTTTGACACCTTGGGTGAGTTCGATACTGAAATTCGACTAGATGTCAATGAGACCACCGTACTACTACAAAACCTGAGATAGATAGTGACATCGAGTCTAGCATCCTGGAGGCTCAACAAATGGTTCAACGAGAAGGGAGAATGAAGGATGAGTTGGAGCATAATCTTCTAACCCAATTGGAAACGAAATCCAATGGATTGATGTACTTCGCCAATCGTATTTGGGTTCCAAATCGCGATAACATTCGTACCTTTATTATGAACGAAGCTCATCAAACTCGTTATTCTATTCATCCTGGTTCCGATAAGATGTACATGGACCTACGTGGTCAATATTGGTGGCCTGGAATGAAGAAAGACATAGCGACTTATGTAGCTAAGTGCCTCACATGTACGAAAGTTAAAGCCGAACATCAACGTCCAAGTGGATTACTTGAGCAACCCGAGATCCCTATGTGGAAATGGGAACACATATCTATGAACTTCATAACAAAGCTACCTCGAACCTCTCGAGGACATGATAGCATATGGGTGATCGTTGACCGATTGACCAAGTCGGCACATTTTATACCCATACGTGACACTTACAAGACATCAAAGTTAGCTCGTATATACGTTGATGAGATTGTAAGTCGTCATGGGGTACCTCTGCACATCATATCTGACCGAGATGCTTGTTTCACTTCACATTTTTGGTCGTCTATGCAAGAACTTTTGGGTACACAATTGGATCTAAGCACGGCTTACCATCCTCAAACTGATGGCCAAACCGAGCGAACGATCCAAACTTTGGAGGATTTGCTACGTCTCTGTGTTCTTGACTTTGGTGGCGATTGGGATACGCATCTACCGCTCGCGGAATTTTCGTATAACAATAGTTACCACTCGAGTATCAAGATGGCACCGTTTGAAGCACTTTATGGTCGTAAATGTCGTTCACCGATCTGTTGGACCGACATTGGTGAAAACTTCATCACTGGTCCTGAACTTATACAAGAGACGACCGATAAGGTTTCTATCATTCGCAAGAACCTTGAAGTGGCGAGAAGTCTTCAAAAGAGTTATGCTGACAAGCGACGTAAGCCATTAGAATTCCAAGATGGGGAGATGGTTCTTCTCAAGGTTTCACCGTGGAAAGGTGTGGTTCGCTTTGGAAAGAAGGGCAAACTGGCTCCAAGATTTGTAGGACCCTTCAAAATCCTGAAAAGGATTGGGAAAGTGGCTTATAAACTAGAGTTACCTTCCGATCTTAGTGGAATTCATCCTGTGTTCCATGTCTCAAATTTGAGAAAGTGTTTGGCCGACGAGAGCCTGTATGTTCCGCTGGAAGACATTCAGATTGACGAGTCATTACATTTTGTCGAGAAACCTGTAGAGATCATGGATCGTATTATGAAGAAGACTAGAACCACAACAACCCCAATCGTCAAGGTTCGTTGGGAAAATAAACGTGGCGCTGAATTTACTTGGGAACGTGAGGAGCACATGAAGGAGAGATACCCGTTCTTATTTGTATAGTTTCATTTCTTTTAATTTCGGGACGAAATTCCTTTAAGTTGGGGAGACTGTAACATTTCGTATTTTCGTTAACTAAAAGTTAACTTCGTTTACTCTTACAAGGATTATCTTTGTCAATTTTGAAACTTGCGTGATTGTTTGTGTTTAATATCTATTGTAATTGGGTTGTCATGAAATGTTATGTATGTATAATAATAATGAGGTTAATAATAATAATAAGTAAATAATAAATATTGAATAATAGTATTAGTAATAATAAGATTGCTAATAATAAAGATTAATAAACTTAACCATCTTTAAATTATAAACTTAGATTAAGTTTGAGGGTTAATTTGTCATTTTAGAAACTTAATATAGAACTTTTAAGCATGAAATGTTAACTATTAAACTAAAGGGGCCAATGTGTAACATTTCAAACTTTCAACCCAAACCCCCGCCCATTCCTGTAATTCCGGCCGCGACTCCGGCCACATTCCGGCCAAAGTCCGGCGAGATTAAAACATAAAAAAAACGGTTGTTTCGTAGCCGAACTTTATCCGAATCGCTTCGCATACGTGCTTCGAACTTGAATGCACTTAATAATCGAGTTATACATCGGTTACCAAGTCAATTCGATCATATAACCGAAACTCTTTTAACTCATGACTGTTTTGTCATTAAAACACAATAATAATCGAATTAACTGAGTACATCAATCTTCTGTCTATCTCCAATCGTTTACACCTTTCAATTTCACCTGAATCAAACATAAACAACGAATTTAGCATCATCCTCATCGCGACCTGCACACTAGTCGAACACTACCCTATTGTGTTCAAAGATCAAAATTGACAGAGGGCTTCGAGTCCAGACCATCACACGAAGCTATCTGCACCTTTGATTTGAATATCATTGAAGATTACTTGAACTTTTCGCACTCACGGTCGCGACTTGTTCATCGGTTGATACTTCGTCTGTTCATCATCAACACATCTTCGAATCGGGTAATTAAATACATCATCAACTTTATGTTTTGTTGCATTCGAACTTATTACTTGTTTGGGAATTATGATTGTATTTTTATTTCAAGACTTATGATAATAATATTTACAATTTAATATAGCGTTATGTGGCTGTGAACAATCTTAACCCTCACATCTCGACGTTTCCGCCGTCAAGGTTGGGGTGTGACAGATGTAACTTGACAAAACATTATTAATTGTTAAGCCTACTTCTCCTCGAAAAAAAAATAACATGTCAGATTAGTGATTTCTTTTTCCTTTTTTGTCCTTTTCTAATTCCTACATATGTTTCTCATAGTTAATCAACATTATTAATGTAATGCCCAAAACTTAAAATAGCAACCTCGAGAGCAAATGGAGGTCCATCCTAATGCTCCTGGTAGCAGGGTTTAAGGGGTTGTAGCACCTAGTAGGGTCTAAAAGGCACCCTTGGATGCAAAGGTCATCAAAAATGAAAAATGGTGATATAGAATGATGCGACTGCCGCCCAAGACCATAGCGGTCTGCTATAAAATTAGGTTCGAGAAAGTTGAGATTAAGGATGGTAGCGAAGCACTACATTCCTCATAACGGTCCATGAAGTACTGGTTAAGCAACTTCTCTGGATTTGAAACATGTTCAATGACTAATCGTCGAGTCTTGATTCGTTCATGATGACTCGATGTCATCGCGAACTAGAGTCTATCTTATAAATTGAGGGTTAAAGCTTAGCTATGCCTTCACCATTCCAAGAAAGATTTCGCTTTCAAAGTGTGGTTTTAATTAAGCATCTTGTCGAGCCTCTGCGTCTAGGAACTTCAATTACATTCTAGATTTGATTTGGTTGCTACAATTTGGTTTAGAACATGGTTTGGGTGTCATAAGTAGGTTAAGCAAATGGTAACTTGGTCCTCGGTAATGCATAGCCTTATCAAATATGCTTAAACTATGACTTGTCACCCAAAGCTAACTTTAGTAATGGTTATGCATTTCTTAAACCTATTTCTTGTCACCTAACTAAGCACAACTCAATAATCGATAGGAATGTAATTGCAAATACTTTGTAAATCATATCCATACTATAAAACTCAGGTGATTTATCATGGCTTTTTACTATATAGTACATTTATCCGGTCAACTGACAATAACAAGAATGCTACAGTATGTCATATGTTCATGGGGGTATGCATGGATCTTTATATACTTAATAGGATGTGTCGAGGAATGGGGAGTCCACGTGACTAGAGTTTTGTTATATCTTACATAAATCATACATCGGGCGTGGGTAGAAGAGATTCCTGCTTCATAAAGAATGCCCTACCTTTAATATCAACAATGTATTATGGGCGTATTGGCTGTGGATGAGAGGAGAACTTCACAGTTAGGTGTGCTTAGGTGGGAGCAATCTAGGGATGGGTGACCTCCCTGGGAAGTTTTCACCTGGGCAAGCAAAAGCAAATCCGTGAGCTCCTCATGGGCAAAGCGGACAATATTGTTGGTGTGAGGGGTCGGGAGTTACAGAATGATATTAGAGTCAATCTTGTGTCATTCGGAATGTGGGACATACCTCACCGAGGATGGTGACTTCTTGGGCTCATTGAGGATGATGAGTCCAGGGGGGATTGTGACACCCTATATAAATCCCACATCGGTCGTGGACAGGAGAGATTCCTGGTTCATAAGTAATACCCTACCTCTATATCTCTAATATCAACAATGCGTTTTGGGCGTATTAGATGTGGATGAGAGGAGAACTCCACAGTTAAGCATGCTCAGGTGGGAGCAATCCAGGGATGGGTGACCTCCCTGGAAAGTTTTCACCCAGGCAACCAAAAGCAAATTCGTAAGCTCCTCGTGAACAAAGCGAACGATATTGTTGGTGTGAGGGGCCAGGTGTTACAGGTTTAGTTCCTATAACAAACACATTCTCCCCATGCACCAACCAGGGGGATGTGGTCCATTGCTAATGGTTGTTATGGATTCAATGAAAGGCACAGGGCCTCTAAAAAACACACAACCCATATTATGATACATAATAAACTATCTGATTTTAAATTATGATTAATGAGCTCACTATCATTAACTAACATTGTTTTTTAGTGTACTTGTGCATCTAGTTTAGAGATATGAAGACAAAGAGGGTAGTTGTCCTCAATAGGATTCTAGAAGCTTAGGAAGATTTATATAAGATTTGTGTTTTAAGTTTTGTGAAAAATTAGTTTGAAATGAAATAAACCTTGCTAGTTTATTGCTTCTGTTATTACCAATTATGCATTTCATCCGGCCTAGTGCATAGGTTGTACCATTAATTTGTTTTTATGAAAGTTATTCATACTATATAATAAATAGTATGTTGAATTTGTTATAAACTTAAAATTATCTAGTTTATTATAATAAATATACTTGGTACTTAAAAATTTAAGTCGGTTGTTAAGATGAATATAACTAAAAGATCATAATGGGTATGCTCGCATACCCTGAAGATGAGACTGAGTATGATATATTCTTAATTATCGGGTATGAGGCTGAATTATCAAATTGTCATCCTCAAATTGTTGTGGATTTGTTGGTCATTTGAACTTAATTTAAGTTAGTAATTTTGTAAGACCGTAGACGAATCTCATATTGTTTCAATCTCTCAGTAGGATCCGATACAAATATTTTTTTGTTTAAAAACTATGAGAACCCCTAAATTCTCGTCATGTTGATTATTTGATGACTAGGCTATAATTGTTTGTTTTAACAACTCCTTATTACATGCTAATACTAATTGAATAATTTCCTAAATCAACTATAACTAAAATTGATTGACTTCTTATGCATTTATTCATTGGATTTACTTATTTTTTCCACCATTATTATTTTCATATTTTTCTGAACTGGTGTCATTTTCACCTACCCAGCATCAATAGTTAGGAACATACACATGATAATATCTGTCTATATTGTTTGGTTTAAATTATCTATAACTAGATTTTCAGATAATTATAATTTTCTTTAGTTTTAATAGTTTGTTTTTTTTATTCAGATAACAATCCAACTCGTATTATTATTTAAGAACATGCTAACATGGATTGATCAGTAATATGTGTTTTTAGTTATTTATAGTCTCAAAATGTTTATAGTGTGATATTTATTAAAAAATCTATTTTTCTGTTGAAAAGCAATGCATTTATCATGGAATATGACAAAAATTATGGATGATTCAATTGTGATATTTTATTTCTATGTATTGTAGCCTTTTATTTTACTAAGCGCTAAAACATAATATAAGGAGGCTAAGCGAGAGGCGAAAAAGTCTATGTCAGAGGCAAAGAACACAGCGTACAAGAAAATGTATAAGCGATTAGAGACGAAAGAAGGAGAATATGACATGTTTAAGATTTCCAGGGCAAGATAAAGTGGAAGACAGGACCTGAGAATGGTAAAGTTTATAAAGGTTGTGGATGGAAAGGTCTTGGTGAAGGAGAACGACATCCAGACGAGATGGAAAACTTACTTCGATAACCTTTTCAACATAACGAACCCTAACCAACAATCTGCCATCGATAAAACAACCCAACCAAACCAACAAAACAAGTGTTATTGTAGAAGCATCACTGTCTACGAAGTTACGAGGACGCTGAAGAAAATGGGAAGGGCTAAAGCAGTGGAGCCAGACAACATACCAATTGAAGTGTGGAAGTGCCTGGGAGACGAGGGCCTGGAATGGCTAACAGACTTATTCAACACTATCATCAAAACCGAGAGGATGCCAGAGCAATGGAGAAGCAGTGTCATAGTGCCCATATATAAGAAAAAAGGAGATGTACAATGTTGCGCAAATTACAAGGGAATTAAGCTATTGAGTCACACGATGAAACTATGGGAAAGAGTTATTGACACGAGAATTAGACGAGAAACCCAAATAGCGGTAAACCAATTTTGATTTATGCCAGGACGCTCTACAACAGAAGCCATACACGTCATAAGAAGGATAATGGAGAAATATAAAGAAAAGAAAAGGGACCTACATATGGTTTTCATTGACCTAGAAAAAGCATATGACAGTGTTCCGCGTCAACTCATTGGGAAAGTCTATGACTTAGAAGGGTACCAGAGAGGTATATCAAAATATAATGGATACGTATGAAGGGGCAAAAACGTGTGTGCGAGCACCAGTCGGAGACACAGACTTTTTCCCGGTGGAAGTGGGACTACACCAAGGATTGGCATTGAGCCCATTTCTCTTCACAATAGTGTTGGATGAGATGACTATGTCTATACAAGAGCCAGTCCCTTGGTGCATGTTGTTTGCGGATGATATTGTCTTAATATCAGAATCTAGAACGGTGCTTAACGAGAGGCTGGAACAGTGGAGAGCCGCACTAGAGAGCAGAGGCTTAAGGATAAGTCGCTCTAAGACGGAATACATGCATTGTAACTTTAGTGGGGGGGTGAAGAGGACACCTAAATAAGTATCCAGGGTAAAACAGTACCACAGACATCTAGGTTCAAATACCTGGGCTCGTACGTACAGGAGGACAGAGAGATACACAGCTATGTAGCTCATCGTGTGCAGTCAGGATGGTGCAAATGGAGAGCAGCATCAGGGATCCTGTGTGATAAGAGGTTCCCAGCAAAACTAAAGGGAAAACTATACAGAGTGGCAGTACGTCCAGCTATGTTATACGGAATAGACTGTTGGGCCATAAAGAAATCGCACCAGAGACAAATCGAGGTAGCGGAAATGAGAATGCTAAGGTGGATGTGTGGCCACACAAGATTGGATCGAATAAGAAACGACGTGTTTTGACAGAGGCTAGAGGTGGCTGGTATCACAAATAAAATCCGAGAGGGAAGATTAAGATGGTTTGGGCACGTAAAGCGGAGGCCGATGGTAGCACCAGTTAGAGCAGTAGAGAACATCAACGTAGAGGGTAGGAGGAGTAGAGGTAGACCTAGGTTGACTTGGGACGAGTTAATTAGGCGAGATATGGTAGACTTGCACCTCTCTGAGCACATGATCGAGGATAGGAGTGCGTGGAGGCGTAGAATTAAAATTAAGGATTTTTAGCGGGATCTGTGGGTAGGAAGGGTAGTCGTAGACTTAGTTGCGGGACACCTGTTTTCTTCAATCTGCCCTTTCGCGCGTTTCTTGACGCTTATTTGTTGAACTCAATTTCTCAGCTTTTATGTGATCTATACCTGTGTGTTGTATGCTGTATATTATAATGCTACGGTTATTATTTTTCTTACTGAGTCGGGAGTCTCTTCGGAAGTGGTCTCTCTATCTTCCAAGATAGAGGAAATACCCGCCACCAACTTACCCTCCCAGACCCTGCTTTTGAATGGGATTTACTAGATATGTTTGTTTGTTTGTTTATTTACTAAGTGCTACTTTTCTTATTCCTCCTTTTTATATTATGAAGTGTTATTTTCAATCTTAACCTCCGGTTTAGTTATGTGTTATTTTAGGGTGATCAAAACTATGAAGACCAAAATTTTACATAAAAACAGCACCATAAATATTTTCTTATTAAATTAGTGTTTTTATGTCTTATAAGACTATTATATAAAAAATATATTTACAGATCTTTAGAAGCCTAAATAATGACAAGCATAACAACATTACATATACACATTAGCACAGTAAAATGATAAAACTAATAAAAAAGAGAGTCCTAATGAATAAATATAACAACATAGTCCATTTCACATCAACGCATAAAATTACAAACACATAAACTCAAATCAACACATAAACCTAGAAAAAACAATGCTATTTAAGATTTAAGTGTTGTTATGATGTATGTACTACTTTTAGGTAATTTTTAATGTTTTTTTATTGTTAAAACAATGATGTTTTTTATATTGTATTAAAGGGCTACTTTTTTATCAAGTGCTTATTTGGTTACTAAATATCACTGAGTGCTACTTTTACAACAATGCTACTTTTACAACCCCATAAAACACAGTTGTAAACTTTTATGAAAGTAGCACATTTGCATTTATTAAGTGCTATTTTTGAAACTTTTTAAAAAATATCATTATTTCGTTAAAATCATATAGCAATATTATATGCATATTAAAGGGACAAAAGTGCTTGATTTTATGGCTAATTTTTTTTAAAAAAAATTAAAAAACATATAATAGTTATTTTAGTTTTAAAAATATGGTGGAATTAGTATTTATTAAAAGTTTCTTTTCTATTTTTTATGGAAACTAACGAGATTATATAGAAGTTCCGGTAATTGAATAGCATTGATTACTAAATTACTCTTATAAATCATTAAGTATTAATGTATTTGTTAAGTAATGATGTGTAATCAGTTATAACCCTATGATCAATAAATCAACGATCAAAATCTATCATATTGTTTTTAGGTAGCACTAGGTTTGTAGCGAAACCATCATCTATCTTAAACATCACCAACATGTTTTTGTTCAAATAGTTGTGCATAAGAGGAGAATTTCATGATTAAGTATGATTGGGTACTAAAACACCCTGAGAACCAAAAATAAATAAGTGAACTCACTGCTAGCTAGGCATACAGTATCAGTGAATATGATAGACATGACGCTATAAACAATATCAGAGTCATTCTTATTCTATTATGTTTACTATGGTGGTGCAAAACTCATCAAAGATGACAAGTCATGATTTGGCTTTTTTTTATTTTGTTCTAACCACAACATAAGATATACTACACCATAGGAATGTCTCATCTCAAATATTCACCAACGTGTTTTGGGCTTTTTGGTTATAAATGAAAGGAGATATTCATAGTTAAGTGTGTTAAGTAATCAAGTGATGTGTGACTTCATGGGGAGCTTTCACTTGGGCAACTAAAGACATATATGTTAGCTGAGTGTTGGCAAAACAAATAATATTAGTTGATGGGAGAGGTTGAATGTTACCAAATTTTATAAGGATAGCTATTTTAACATGTTGTAGTATTATATAATTTGAGCAGACAAAAATAGAAGTATTGTATACTTCTAGATAACTCATATGTAAATCTTTTATATTTCTCGAAAAATTAATCACTAGCAGATTTTCATTTATCATGTTGCATATCATCGTCGAATGCCAAGAAACACATTTTGTGAAACTTATGAGACTTTCATTAATTTGTAATGCGAGTAACCTTATATATATAAATGATGAATACATAATTAACAAACTAACTAACAGGTTAACTAACTTTTAACCAAGTAATTACATCACCAACGTCGTGTGAATACTCCATGGTGGAAAACACATAAGCTATAAGTCAACATAGTCACAACGTGTTATGTATAACCTCAACCCCCTCAAGTTAATTGGAGCCGATGCTTACCCCTATCAACGAAAGCCCTTGAAAAGTTTCAACTGAGAAATGAGAAGGTACATAATGGATGGCGCCACCGATGCCACCGGTATCAGAAAACACTGTTAACACCATCATCGATAAGTACCATTCAACCTTGTTGGCGTTGGGGGTGCCACTAATGCCAGTCTTGTATTTTGATGTGTTTTGACCTAATTTTGATGGATTTGAAGAGAGAATAATCCTAAAACAAAATTAATCTTTTATAACAACAATCAAGGATGAAAAGTAACAAGATTTCAGCATTTCAAAGGCTTTCCAACATCAATATCATCCGAATTCACGTGCTTTATTTGATTTGTGTTGAAGAAACAATAAGAATGCAATTTGTTTGTGAATCACTTTGTGTGATGGCTTTGTGCAATCATTTGTTTGTGAAGAAACAATATTGAATTATGAACATTTTAAGTTCTTTGAATTTAACTTGTGATTTAATCATTTAAGTAATTTGATTTTGTTTAAACCTAATATTGATCGCATACGAGTTTGGTTTTTTAATCATTGTGTGTTTGGCGTTTAGAATTAGGTTTACATTTTTAAATTGATAATTGTTGATTTTTGTTTAAACCTAATATTGTTAAATGTGTTATGGTGATGAAGAAAACATAACAAAGGAGAATTGAAGTGGAGTTTTCTCAATTTAGGAATCAAAGGCTAGTGGTGAAGTCTTTCCTAAAAGCCTAGAATGCATGCAACAATACGAATCCTGCACACAATAGCAAACCTTGAGTAATACAAAAATAAAGAAACTTAAAACAAGAAAATAAAGCAATCAATTACTAACACTAAGCACACAATCTCCCCGATAATGGCGTCAAAATATGATCGGTGCCTAAGTCCTGATCCAATAAAAATAATAAAATTTTGTATCCCCATTCACCCTAAAAAGTTAGGGTAAGTAGTGTTCAAACCACGAAGAGTCTATTATTAGCGTATTGTGTAATTGGCTAAGTAACTATCTTAAATAACCTATTGTCACTTGACTTTTGTAAAGGTCGAGTTTTTATGATACTACCAACTAATTGCAAACTTAAACGAAGTAAAATTATGATTAAACTGAGTTTGAAAACAATATTGACAAAGATGACCAACTCTAGGTTAAACTTGTGATGCTTAATAAGTAACCTAGTGAATTATCGGGTTAGAAGTTACATAAACATAACTAAATTTGAATGTTATTAGATAGATTTAAGCAAGCACATAATCTGGCTATGTTAACTTAGGGACTGTTTGATTTTGATGACCCTGTAAGAATTGATTGAATCAGAAGCTGACCCAGTCAGAAGTTCTGAATGAGTTTACATCTGACTGAAACTTGGTTGTTTGATTATGTATCTGACTGACTCTGCAAATATAAGTTTTTACATGTCATCACTGAAAATCAACCATTTCTTTTTGAATTAATTCACAATACCTTTGAATACATAATTACATAGCACATAGTTATGTACATACACATCAATTCAGATTAAACTCCACAATTAACAAGCAACATACAACCAAAAACACATGTTAAACACGAAAGAACACACGCATACAACAGTTAACCGATTCACTACTAATCATGAAATTGAGAAGCTTACGAGCAGGTGGATAATCACGAGCATATCTAAACCAGCGATCAGGGAGGCGACCGATTGTGGAGAAAAGGGGGAAGGGCTTGGAGAAGAAGATGGTCAAATATGTTAAAATAGAGGACTCAGGCAGACCATTTTTTCGGGTCAGATGTCCCGGTCAGCTGCAACAAACGCACTGACTGACTGACCGGGTCAACCAGTCAGTGATCAGATGTGTGGTCAGACGAATTAAACAGACCCTTAATGATAAGTAAACCAATAAAAAACACAAGCTAAGATGTTATCTAAACAAAAATCAATCTATATATATAGTAAACAGGTAACTCGTGCATCACATGTCTTCTAGAGTCTTATTATCTAACTAGTTTTAGTAACCCCGTGTATTACACGGGTTGAATAAATAAAATAAAAATTATTAATTATAAAATAATAGAGTAAGACATTATATGATTGAAATTATGCATGAGTAACAACTATAAGTAATAAAATAATAATATGAATATTTTATTTTATTTTTGTTTTTATAAAGATAAATTAAACATTTTGTTTTAAAATAATGTTTTTAAAAATTTTGCTTTTTAAAAAATTTTCTTACTATAACTCCTTATTTTAATTATTTTTGTTTATAGAAAATTACTTTAAAAAACCAATTTTGAAATATTACATAAAAACAATTTATTTTCTTTTTGAAAAAAACATTTTATAAAAAACTATCTATATAGAAATAGCATTAATAGAAAATTTAATTTTCTTCTTATTATTATTAAAAAGCTAATTATAACGTAAAAATAAATAGATAATATTATTAGTAGTTAATATGGTTATTTAATATGAGAGAGAAACGAAAAAAATTTGATGAGAATGAATGTGATCATGACAAGTAACACACCCAATTATATTTTTATTAGAATAAGAAGATAAGAAGATTATCCTCCTAAAAAATATGCTATTCTAAGAAACTCGTTTTAACAATTAATAAGAATATTAAAAAACTACAATATTAGAAAACTCCATTTTAACATTTAATTTTTTTTATTTCACCTATATGATCATATCGTATTATTGGATAGATTATTACAAATAAATTATGTTACGAAGATCTCTCAATCCTCCTATTTAGATAATGTAAGGTAATTATAGTAATCAATTAAACTAATTGACTAAACAAATAGTAAAGTTTTAAATTATAAATAACGTAATAAAATTAAACAACAATAATTGTATTCTCCGATTAATTATTAACGTAAGTTTCATAGCGGGAAAAAAGTAACTGAATCTATAAAAATAATTATATAACTAAATTATCAAACTAAAGAATGTGTATATCTATCTTATATATAAAACATA
The DNA here is from genome assembly GCA_025506515.1 of Flaveria trinervia. Taxonomy (NCBI): domain Eukaryota; kingdom Viridiplantae; phylum Streptophyta; class Magnoliopsida; order Asterales; family Asteraceae; genus Flaveria; species Flaveria trinervia. The sequence goes on from CM046442.1 coordinate 126,372,066, forward strand.
TGGAAGGAGTATTTTAAGATATCATAAAATTAAAAACAAGTACTTAATTTAATGTATAAGATACAATCAATTTTGAGGGTAAAATAGTATTTATAACATTATTTAGATATTATCATTTACAATTAGTTACATAATAACCTTACAATTACTAACACTTAAATAAAATTTTTCATCATCTACCCATAAATAAATAAAAAACTTAATTTGTTTAAGGTTTCAGTTATATCTTTTAATATATCATATTTAAAAACTATTTGAGACTACAATTATAACTTGTGTTTTATTTTAAATATTTTGGTGTAAACTTTTTGTTGAACCGATATGTATTTTGTGAGGTATAATAAGTAAATGCGTAAATATACAAGTAGTCATACGTAACCTATTTATTTGGTATTTTAAGTTTTAGCTTATAAAAAAACATAATAGACTTTTATAAAAATACTTTAACAATAGCAAAATATTATAAACATATGTCATATGTAAAATGTCACGCGACGTAAATTACTAAATTACATCCAAATTCATTTATACACTCGTTAGTTAAGCTTTCTTTCAAACATCAAAACATAATTAATGAAAAATCATACCATGTTTTATATTATCTGCAAATCAATACGAGAAAATCGTTAACATTAATTTAAAAATGTTGAGCATTATAGTTTGCATGTAAAAAAATTGAATCAACTATAAATTTACTTGTTTTTTTCTTGCTATTCATAAGCACATTTTAAATTTTAAATTTAAATTCTAATATTGGATAAAGGTGTTAAACTTAATAGTACTACATAAAATGCTGTATTAGGTTCGGATATTTACGACATTTTTAATGTTATTGGTTTATTATTTAAATTGTTACTTAAATGTAAATCTACATTATAGTCTATGTAGAGTTAAGATGGTAGGAATAATCCTTAAGTGGATCAAACTCCAAGAACACAAGATGAGAGAAGAATAGTTGGGGCAATTTTATGATAACTTCTATTAATAAACCAAGACTCTTAAATAGATGATGCACCTATTCTACCAACGTAAACATGGAACATGAAATGCATGCAAATAGGAATAAAAAAGAACATGGAAATCATGGACTAATGCTACTTGATCCTAAAGAAAAGGAAATACTGCTTGACTTATTCCAGTAGCCGTTTCGGAATGGCCACTTGCCTCTTGGGCCGGCCAGGTGCCTGTGGTGCTGGGCCTGGATCGATGGGCTGTTCATTGTAATTGGGCTGGAACGTATCAACTGCCTCCCTCTGAAAATTAACATTGCCCTCAATGTTGAATGAGGGAAAGCTTTGTTTAATGAGTTCTTCGGATGAGACTTCCATTTCACCGGTATTTGACGTTGACCCAAATCACCCAGCTTAACATCATTAATAGATTCCGGAACCCATTCACTCTCATCTGATGTTCCAAAGTCATGTAGAATACCCAGTGGTAGCTGTTGGTCCCCGTAGCTTGGCTTTAGTAATGAAACGTGGAACACCGAATGTATTTTCGAACCTTCCGGTAGCTGCAACCGATAGGCAACCTTGCCGATCCTCTCAACAATCTTAAAAGGGCCATAGAAACGTCTTGCAAGCTTGTTGTTTGATCGCCTATTAACTGATTGTTTCCTGTATTTTTGAAGCTTCAAATAAACCATATCATTGACTTCAAATTCCTTTTCTAATCGTTTTTTGTTAGCCTGCTTGATCATCCTTTGCTTTGCCACCTCTATGGAGTGTTTAAGTGAGTCAATGATTTTTTCATGCTCGACCAAAGAAGAATCAATAGATGCAATCTTGTTAGAGCCAGCAACATAATCATGAATGGATGTGGCATCATGACCATACAATGCTTTGAATGGTGTCATGTTAATGGCTGAATGGAAACTTGTATTGTAGGAATATTCAGCAAGATAAAGGTACCTCAACCAGTGGGAAGGTTCATCCATGACAAAAGCTCGCAAATACGATTCAAGGCACCGATTCACCACCTCTGTTTGGCCATCCATTTGGGGATGGTAGGCGCTTAAATGCAGCAGTTTTGTACCAATTTGCTTGAAAAGTTCCGTCCAAAAGTGGCTTACAAATACTGGATCACGATCTAAGACGATGGTCTTCGGTAAGCCATGCAAGCAGTAAACTTACTTCATAAATATAGACGCTAATGTAATAGCGGTGTAGTGAGTAGGCAATGGAATGAAATGTGCGAATTTGGAAAGGCGATCAACAATGACCCACACAACAGTTTTCCCTTTTGATGGCGGAAGGCCCGTAACGAAATCCATAGAAATATCAAACCAAGGAGCCTCCGGTGTTGGTAAGGGCTGCAACGTACCATATGGTTTATGGGTAGGATATTTTACAGCTTGGCATACGGGGCATTTTTTTATAAAAGTAGCAACATCTTTTTTTATGCCAAGCCATGAAAAGGTAGATGTAATTCTCTTGATTGTGGCGGTGATACCTGAATGTCCTCCTACAACCGTGGAGTGAAATTCTTCCAATAATTTTGTTCTCAAGGATGGTATCGGTGGAACCAATATTTTCCCGTGCACATACATGAGACCATCACGATAAACATGGTGAGGAAACGATGCTGGTTCTTCTTGTATCTTTGAAACTAACTGCTGGCCCACATTGTGATCTCGAAAGAAGGCTCTGATCTCATCTAACCAACCTGCCGTTGGGTGCGAAACTACTAACATCATTGGTTGGTCAACACGGCTAAGGGCGTCCGCTACAGTATTTTCTTTGCCGGTTTGAACTGCACTTTGAAATCATAGCCCATGAGTTTGGTCACCCACTTTTGTTGCTCGGGTGTTTGTATCGTTTGGGTAAGTATGTGTTTTAAACTGTGGTGATCCGTATAAATACGGAAACGCCTACCCAGAAGATATTGCCGCCACTTTTTCACCGCCTCCGTTATAGCATAAAGCTCTTTAGTGTAGGTAGACTCGTTCTGCATTGTTGCACATAATTTCTTGCTGAAAAAAGAAATTGGGCGGTGTTTTGAGATAGAACTGCACCTATAGCATAGCCTGAAGCATCTGTTGTGACGTCAAAAGGCTGAGCAAAATTAGGTATGCCAAAGTGACTAATTTTTCCATATTCATTTGAGTTCTCCAAAGGCTGCTGTTGCGTCGTTCGACCACGTGAATTCCTTTTGTTTGAGTATATCCGTGAGTGGCGCTGCTATTTGTGCATATTGACGTACGAAACGTCGTTAATAGCCCGTGAGGCCTAAAAAAGCCCTCAATGTTGTGAATGACGTCGGTGTTGGCCAATTCTGAATTGCTTTGATCTTATCTTGTTCCAGAGCAACCCCGTTTGCCGAAATTACATGACCCAAAAATGAGACTTGAGATACCGCGAATACACATTTGGATGGTTTAGCGTAGAAGTTGTTTTGGATCAGCCTATGAAACACATACCTTAAATGATCATAGTGTTGTTCCTTGGTGTAGCTATACACCAAGATATCGTCGAAGAAAACGAGCACAAAACATCGCAAAACGGAACGAAACAAGTCGTTCATTGCTGATTGAAACGTTGAGGGGGCATTCGTTAGGCCGAAAGGCATAACAAGGAATTCATAGTGGCCATCCGGTGTACGAAAAGCCGTTTTTGGGATGTCCTCTTGTGCCACTCGAATATGGTGATAGCCGGAGCGAAGATCAATTTTCGAGAAAATAGTAGCCCCGTGCAATTCATCGAGCAACTCGTCAATGGTAGGAATTGGAAAGCGATCCCGAACAGTCTCCGCATTTAAGGCTCTATAGTCTACACAAAAACGCCACGTACCATCATTCTTTTTGACCAAAAGTACCGGTGATGAAAACGGGCTATGGCTCGGTTGTATGATCCCGTCCTGTAACATATCGTTAATGAGAGTGGTCATAATCTGTTTTTGGAAATGGGGGTATCGGTAGGGTTTCACATTGACAGGTGATGTATTTGGGTGAAGGGTGATATGGTGATCATGGTCTCTGTTTGGTGGTAAGGTATGAGGTTCCTTGAATAAGGAGTGGGCTGCATGGAGTAGGTTATTGATATTAGGGTCCGAGTGTATGGGTAGGGTTGGGTTAGGAATGTTGTTGGGTGTAGCTTGCATGATCAACGTATGAAGTGATGCAATGGCATTATGTTTAAGTAAGGTGGCTAGGGCACTTGGGGATAACTGTTGGGATATGGGTTCTCCAGTTATCGTGCAAGTCTGACCGTCTTTGAAAAAGCTTATCTCCGGTATGGAGAAATCAGCCGTCATGCGGCCCAAGGTTCTCAACCACGAGATACCGAGCACAACATCAGCCCCTTCAATAGGTAAAACAAAGAATGGCAGGTTGAATTGTGTCTGTTTAAGGTGTAGTTGGACATCGGGGCAATAACCGGCACATTGAATAAACTGGCCATTGCCTACCATGACCGAAAACGGGACGATAGGTTTGGTTGGAAGGTTCAAATGTGAGCGATACGGGGCTGAATGATGCTATGCGTACTGCCACAATCAACAAGAATATGAACAGGCTTACCGACAATGTATCCCGTAACTCGAAGAGTTTGGTTCGAAGCGATCCCAAAAAAAGTTGCATCGGATAGAGACATCATCTTGGGCTGATGGTTGTCGTCCGTAATAACCTTTGGAGTTTCTGTTGCTTCGGTTTCTCCCTCTTCATTATCCACAACAAGCAAAAACTGTGGCGGGGAGCATTTATGCCCCGGAAAATAGCGTTCCGGGCATTTGAAGCATAACCCCTCCTTGCGTTGTCGTGCAATTGCCTCTGGGGACAATCGTGTGACCGGCAGAGAGCGTGACATCTTGGTTGGTAATGGTAACAGTGGTGGGTTTGGTGATTTAGTGTTTGGAATGGAGTTGGTAGAAGACGTAGAGGAAGTGGATGGATTATAGGTGGGTGGTTGCCAATTTGACGTAAACTGTTTTGGGTTTGAAAAAGTTTTTGACTTTGGGGTTGGGCCGAGTTTATCTTCAATAAGTCGAGACAAGGAGCAGGCCTCGTAAAGGGTAGTGGGCCGGTGTAGGGCGATCTCGTTTTGGATGTCGTGACGAAGGCCCGAGATGTAACAATTACCCAGTGCGTCTCGTGATAAATCGGTGACTCGGTTGCTCACCCGTTCAAATTCCGCCTGGTACTCGGTAACCGTCGAGGTTTGGCGAAGCTTGAATAATGTGGCCTGATGATTTTCAAAGGAAGAAGGTCCGAATCGTAATTCGACTTCTCGTTTGAAAGCGGTCCACGATCCTAATAAGCCGTTGTTGGACAAGTTTTGATACCACGACAGCGCATCTCCAAGGAAGTGAAAAACGGTTAGTTCCACCCGCTCTTCCTGTGGGATCCGGTAATAAGTGAAGTAATTTTCGGCTTGGAAAATCCAACCGAGTGGGTTGGTGCCATCGAACAAGGGCAAGGTGATTTTTGGTGTTTTAGGGTTGGTTCGGTGGTTACTGGAAGACGAATTAGTGCCTCTGTGGGACTTGGGTGAGTCGGGTCTGATGGTTTCGGGTGAAAGTTGCTCTGAAAGTTTGGCGATGTTGGTGGCTAGGCTAGTAGTGGTTTCTATGAGGGCGGTGAGTTTAGCATTGGTGTCGGAGGAAGCGGACGTAGTGGCGGTAATGAGTTGTGACAACTGATCGGAAATTGTAGGTGGGACGTCATCACTCGTTTGATCTCTGCGAGGCGGCATGGTGGAGGGTGATTCGTGAATGAAAGCACCAAATGGTAGGAATAATCCTTAAGCGGATCAAACTCCAAGAACACAAGATGAGAGAAGAATAGTTGGGGCAATTTTCTGATAACTTCTATTAAAAAACCAAGACTCTTAAATAGATGATGCACCTATTCTACCAACGTAAACATGGAACATGAAATGCATGCAAATAGGAATAAAAAAGAACATGGAAATCATGGACTACATGCTACTTGATCCTAAAGAAAAGGAAATACTGCTTGACTTATTCCAGTAGCCGTTTCGGAATGGCCACTTGCCTCTTGGGCCGGCCAGGTGCCTGTGGTGCTGGGCCTGGATCGATGGGCTGTTCATTGTAATTGGGCTGGAACGTATCATAAGATCAGATACAATTTAAAACTACTAATATTAGATCAACGTCATAATAATACAAATAAAACATAAAAATTGTTTGGATGAACAAGTGTTTATATAATTATTAATCATGAATATATTTTTATTTCGTAACTTTTATTTGTTTAACTAGGATACTACAAGGGTTACTATGCTAGTTTAATTACTATGAAACAACCAACATCCAATTATTAATATTCACCAGACCAATGATTAGTCGATTGTTAAGAGTGCATAACATTCAAACAATTAAAACCTAAACAATCATTCAAACCGAATGATTATGCAAGTTCTAAATCCAAAACACGAGCAATCACAAGTGGAATATATTTACTTACACAAACCCTACACCCGAAATGGAAGATTGACCATCACACCCGAGATCTTTGATAGTGATGGGAGTTGCCGGTGTATTGGGCGCATACACCCGAAATGGATTACGACTCACGAGTGATTTAGCCCTCATAATGATGGTTTGATCTTTGATTCTTGATTCCATGGCTGGATTGATAATTGGAATGATGAAATGATGAGTTCTATCCTCCTCGAATCACCCAAAATCACCTCTTATATCCCATATTAAAAAAAAAACCAGGCTAAGCGTTAGTGGCATCACCACAATGAGTAACTATGGTGGTTCTCCGACCAAGGATGGCCATGGGACGGGTTTGGATGTATAGGTAATCCCAACCTCATAACTAATTAAAATAGTTTGTCCTATACCCAACCCAAAACCTATTTAGTATGCATCGGGTATTTACATGTCGGTTATGCATTGGGGTATTTGCCCATTAAGTATTGGGCATAGTCACGGGTAATGGGTATACCCGTTATGTCAAGATATATTCTCATTGGATATTACCCGTCGGGGATTTATTGAAAATATAACATAATATCAAAATGATACGACACTTCAAGATGTAAACATATTACATCTAATACGATCTGCTTGAAAAATTAAGAAGATATGCCATGCTTATAAAACTCTTAACAAACAATATCATGAATGATAAAAGATACAATCTGTTTAAACCAATTGTATGAAAAAAATCAATGCATAAAAAATTCTACTAAAAGAATTAGGTTTTGGGAAAATGAAGCGGTGGTTGAATTGAAATTGGATTTTGGAAAACAATTACGATTATGTCGGTTATTTAAATTTAAGATCCTATATTATATCGGGTATGTCAGGTAATTGACTATGTAATTTCAGGTAATCGAGTTGAGTAAACGAGTATATCATCTAATCTTATAACTATAGAAAAAATAGAAAGTAAACCCATACCCGGTCAATACCGGCGTACCCAACTTCATACCGTCTCAAATGTGCCGAGGTAGGGTTTTCCCATTAGGTTCGGGTAGAAATGTCATTCGGTGGTGCTGATATCTCACATTCAGAGGCGCCAGCTTCCAGAAATCAATTTTTGACTTGTTCTTTTCTTGATCATTTAACTTCCATTTTCCCCACTCAAGCTTCCTTAACTTATGTATTCATCATTCTCACCAACAAATACACATATAACTCATAGTAACTCTATTTCTCATTCATAAAAACATAGATATAAAGTGTTATAACATTGAATAACAATCAAATCATCACATACTAGCATTAAAACAACGTAAAGTATAATTGGGATCTAAAACTCACCTCTTTCGTACATATTGAAAAACCCCCTAAAAACTAAGAAGGATGAATTGAGATCTATATATTTATATGTAAATATGTTAATTTTATGTCTTTTTAACTGGTTCATAATCATCATAGAAACATAAGTTGGCTTGAATCTATCAAATAGTACGTAGAAATCATACCTAAAATTGATTGTTATTTAACATGGTTACAAGTGTGAAACTTAGTTGGTGTTTATGTGTTTATGCTCTTACTTAATTTCTATTCGATTCATTCAATATACGAAGGAGTTTTGGTGTTTAAATTTGTTAAAAAAATTAATAGAAGAACTAAATAGGAGAGTGAGAGAGCGAGTGAGAGAGTGAGTGAGAGAGATTTTAGTGTAAAATGAGAGAAATGAGAGAAACGAGAGATAGAGAAAGTGAATAATTTTGTTTTTTAATTTTATATATAAAATTATTTTTGTTATTCTTTCTAATTTAACTACAAAAATTAATATCCTATCACTTTGAAGATCTCAAAGATCATTTATATTACACGCTTAAAGGAGCAGTTAAAACTTGAAGCAAACGGGTGTTACGAAATAAAGAAAAAAAAGTTAATTAAATAAATGGTCTTTGTTGTTTATTTAAAATATCAGGTTTAAATACTAAGCAAAACAAGTAACATGTTTAGGCACGCACTTTTAGTTTTGTAATAAATTTGAGTATTAACACTAACATATGCTAGATTTTATGTTAAGTTTAAAGGCATTTTGGTGTTTTCACTTTACAAGGACTACTATTGCAATTTAATGGGTTCGTTTGTGTAATTCAATATATATAAATGGACTGTTTGTGTGTGTGTGTGTGTGTATATATATATATATATATAAATTAAAGTACACTCTATGTTTTACAGACTAAAATGAAACAACCCAACACCATCTTCATTGTTTGACCACCTGCCACGAACCACCGCCACCACCGATTGATGACCATTGACTACCTCTACCACCGATAGATGACCACTGGCCACCGCCATGCACCACTATCAACGATTCATGACCACCGGTCACCGGCACCAACTGCCGCCTACACCACCATTTCACCAATCATCATCGCATCATGACCAGTTAACCACCATCGCACCACCATCATTATCAACATCGTACACCAAATTACCAAAACCATCGATTTAGAATCCCTATTTAGGTAATGTTTGATTTAGGTTTTAGGATTTTGGAAAAAAAACTTTAGGTTCCAAGGATTTTGAGAATAGATTATGACATAAATTATGTTGGTTGGGCACACATCTAGTTACTACTCACTGGAGTGATTAGAGGTGGGGGGGGGGGGGGGGGGGACCGAGCTTGATACTGTGGCACCACAATTGTGATTGGAGGTGGTGTGACCAGGGGTGGGGAACCGGGTTTATTTTGGTTGTGGATTCGTTTGAACAAGGTGATGGCTGGTGATGGTGGAGGTGGGAAGGGAGGAAGGGGTGGTGGACGAAATGGTAGTGGTGGTGGTCGGACTTGAGGTATACGAGGGTGGGTGGGTGTGGGGTTGAGTGAGTTTTTTTTCTTTTTCTTTTTATAGAGGCGAGACTTATGTTGATATGTTGGCGGTGAGGATGATATGACAGGGTGGTAGCCGGTGATGAGGGTTGTCATGGGTGGTAGCCAAGAGATAGGGGCTAAGTGGGGGTCGTGGCTGGTGGCAGGGGCTAAGGGGGAAGGGGGTGGTGGCTGACGAAAATATTATTAGATTTAACTGAAAAGTTAACGTTTAGTAATGTTAAATTTTTTAACTTGTTAAAAATTAAAAACACAATACCCCTACTTGTTATAAACAAACCCTTAGTATTCAATCTTACTTGTTATAAAAAAACTGTAGTATTCAATCTTAATATTTTCAATAAATCACGGGGGGAAGCTATTAGTAAGAAAAAGTGAGGTCTTTTTCTTAAAGTGCAAGGTAGCAAAGAGCAGAGGTAGCAGTTGTAAAAGTTATTTAAATTTAAGAAAATGGGTATCGACTGGTATTGGGGGAGAAGTGCGGTTTACATATTCATAATATCATCATCATCATCATCATTGAGTTGAGTTGAGTTGTTGTGCAAATAACACGTTAGAGGAGCTTCATCTCTTTGATTCATGCCTGCCTGTTAGTTTACTTGCTTTCTCAATTAGGGTAACTAGTGAACCACTTGAATCAATCAATCAATCAGTTAATGAACGGGTATGATTCAGGCGTTTGCGATTCTAGGGTTTCGCAATTCTAGCGGAGATCTGATTGATTGATTGATTGAGGATTTATAGCAGTTTTGTTTTGTTTTGTTTGTAGGATTGCTAGCTAATATGTTATATTGTTTTGGGGTTTGAATAAGTAAGAGTGTGTGTGTGTGTGTTTTGAAATTAATGAATTAAGATGTAGAAGAAGGATGATCATAAGATGACAGAAGAAAAACCAACAGCGACAGCGACAGCGGAGGAGCTGTTATGGAAGATCCAGAAGCTGGAAGCAGACCATGCCCACCTTAACCACCGCATATCAAACCTCCTCCTCCTCCTCATCAGCAATAACAATAACAATTTCAATTTCCATAATAATAGTAATAGTAATCATAATCAATCTTCCGCCGTGAAAGTCGATATGTGAACATACTGCAGTCAATGGGTCGCTCAGTGTATTTGTTCGATGTTAACAATCGAATAGCCTACTGGTGAGCCACCCAACCATTTCTCTTTTTCTTTTTCTTTCGTTACTTTACTACTTACTTCTTCTATATCACATGCCTGCCTGCCTGCCTTCTTCTACTCTCACTTGTTTGATGATTGTTTACAAGTCTAATACTAGTGTCAAAATTGCAATCTTAATAGACTCAATGGCATCAATAAAAATGCTTCATTTCTTTACTCGCTAGAGGGAAGACTGTGATGATAATCTCTTACAACCATTGCAATTGACTTGCACTTTTCAACTGATACAGTATACCTAGCAACAATGTCTGATATAGACTATACTATATACACCTCAACTTTTACCCAAACTGTCTACTTCTTTTCTTCTCTTTTTCTTTCCAAAAGGGCATCCAACCACCAGGGAACTTGATTGGTTCATGAAATTCTGTGCAGGAACCAAATGGCAGAAAATCTTTATGGTTATACAGCTGCAGAAGCTGTAGGCAAAACCGCTCCTGACATTATTATAGAACCAAAATATCAGAATTAGCTACTGTTATTATACAACGAGCTGTAAGAGGAGAGACATGGTCGGGCCAGTTTCCTGTTAGGACCAAATATGGGGAAAAGTTTTCTGTTATTACTACTCTTTCACCATTTCGTGATGAAAATGGAACAACTTTTGGGGTACCTGTGTATGTGCTGATGCTCGCCCATTTCAAGAATCATGGCCACAATCAAGTCTAAGTGTGCCCCGTAGGATTTCTTCTGGACATGATCCTCACCAGCCCCCACAAGCTGCAGTTGTCTCAAAGATATCAAATTTGGTTAGTTGTTCAAGTAATATATTCATATCGTCCTGTATTTAGTGATTACCATTTTCGACCATAGTACTTGACATAATTACGGAAATACTGGTAGTCAAATATTTTCATTAAGCTATTTCTGTCAAACGTTGCATTTAGGGGCTGCTTGAGATTGTTTGTTTAAACAGCTTATGCTTATTATAAGTAAAAACATATGTTGAAGATTACTTATTCACCATAAAGTAAACTTGTAATTTGAATGAACCAAGAATAATCATTTCAAAATAAGCAATCTCAAACACCCTCTCTCTCTCTCTCAAGACAAATGGATTATTGTGTAACGCAAGGGTGTGCATTGATAGTTGAAAAACCAAACAGGCTTCCAAGGTTAAGTTGAAAGTGAAGACAGGAGTATCAACATGGATCATGATTTTGATTTTGCCCCTGCTTCTTCAACAGGCAAGCATGTTATTGGGGAGCCCACTACTGTTTCTAATGAGGGGAGTGAAAACAAATCCATGTTTCAAAAAGTTTTATCTCAAAAAGCAGAGGCCTGGATGTGTAAAAAGGGAATTTTATGGCCGTGGAAAGGAAGTGCAAATAGAGATAGTTCTAATTTAGTAAGTCTTTTTGGTTGGCCTTGGTTGCATAATGATCAAGAACAAGAGTCAGGCCCAGAAACTAGTTCTAGTGATTCTTTAAAACTGTATGATAGTCCTAGTAATACTAAAGAAGCTCCAGGGTCATCATCATCGTATTCTTGTGGCACAAGTAGCTCCTGGAGCACTAACAGTAATTCCACTTATAATTCCGATATCCATGTTGAAAACTTGGATGTTCAAATCTCATGGGACGACCTGATAATCCGGGAACAAATTGGGCAAGGTATATGAAGTCAAATTTGATTTAAAATGACTGTTTTCAGATTCTTTGCAGAAAGTTGAATAAAGAGATTTCCATTTTGGCATGTTAATAGGCTAAAAAATACATGTTTACTCATTTAGTTGTCACAGGCAAATTGCAAAAAAAAAAGGTTAAGTTCTTCAAATTTCTTATGTTCAATATATAGTATTATGTTACTTGTAAAAAGATACGGGGTTCTAATATATCGGGTTTGGGTAACAGGTAGACCTGACTTGTAAGTAGTAGATTGTGGATGATGTGAAATTGACCATGTTCTGAGATACCCAACTGCTCAAAATAGAAGAAAAGTAGGTTGTCCAAATGGAAAAAAAATTAAGTTCCTTTAAATAGAAACTTCATAAAAATTTTTACCTTTTTTATGAATGGGAAAATACCATAATAAGAATTTGAGAAACTTGGTTAGCTTCTTATGCAATTATCACAATAGACAACACTTCATCCTTTAAAAATTGCTATAGCTTCCTCAGTCTGCAGTTAACTACTCTGAAATCGTAATATGATCTGCAAGATTTCATTATTTTATTAGTGTTGAGTGTTTTTCAGACAATTATGATCAGGTTCGTATTAGTTATGCGGCAGTTCAGTAATTGATATCTTACTAGTTACATCAGTTTTCACAGGTTCATATGGAACAGTATATCATGCATTGTTGTATGGATCAGTATGTTTTCTATCCTCTCCATTAATACATTTATTATTACAAGCGTGATTATATTGGTTGTTTGGAAACAGAATGCCATGTCTGGTTGTTCAAAATTCTAATTGTTTTGAGAAACTACGTTTTGAACATTGATGTATCTTTATGTTATGTAGGATGTTGCAGTTAAAATATTTAGTGTGCAAGAATACCCTGATGACGCTATACTATCCTTTAGAAAAGAGGTTATTTTTCTTGTTTTGTTTCACCTTGTTCTTTATGCTGGATTTGAAAAGTCAAAGGTTAGACTTTATTTGTATGTTTGGATGTCATATACTTAATATTGTTATGAATTTAAGGTATGCCTCATGAAACGGCTTAGACATCCAAATATTTTGCTCTTCATGGGGGCCGTAATTTCACCTAAGTATCTATGCATTGTCACCGAGCTTCTTCCCCGGTTGGTTCTCTAACCCTATATGTTTGACTATTACCAGATGTCTTGAATACTCATATGTAATGATAAACAATAAAAATCTTGTGGACCAATAACATTTTTACTAATTATTTTTTTCATTTATAGTGGAAGTTTGTTCAGGTTAGTTCAGCGCAGGACAACAAAATTAGATTGGAGACGTCGTGTTCATATGGCTATGGATATTGTTAGTGTCATGCTAATGATCATTTTATTAAGTATTGTTTCTTAAAATCAGTTTGATAGATGTACTAGCTAAATTATTTTTTGTTTGTCTAATGTATAGGCACGTGGCATGAATTATCTTCATCATTGCCAACCGCCCATCATTCATCGTGATCTTAAGTCTTCAAATCTTCTTGTTAACAAGAATTGGACGCTAAAGGTGTATTTGTTTTGTATAGTAATATTATTTAAATATTTTTTCCTATTCAGGGGCAAATGAATAACAATATTTAATTGTTTACAACTAAATAGGTTGGCGACTTTGGTCTCTCCCGTATTAAACATGCAACCTACTTGACAACAAATACCAGCACAGGAACGGTACTGCAATGTTCTTTTTCCATTACAGAAATAAACAAGCCTTCTAATTTTTGTTTTTGCTCCATTTTATATTTGTCTTTTTGGTTATGTTTACATTTTCTTTTTAAAATTTTCTTATACAGTAGATTGTAAAATCAACTACCGTATGAAGCTCTTTTCTTAATAAACTTTTTTTCATAACATCAACTTAGTTGCGTAAATGAGCACCATCAAGCCATGTTTTCAAACATTAATCATTTTCTTCTTGTTGTTTTAGCCTCATTGGATGGCACCAGAAGTTCTTCGTAGTGAGCAAGTCGATGAAAAGTAAGCTTGTATCTTCTGCTTTTCATATATTGACATAATATGGATTTTTGAGCTAATATTTTTGCAACCAAGTCAAACTGAAATTCTGAAATTCATGTAAAATAATAGATAAACATGGTTGGGTTATAAGTTAAACTCTTCTTGGAGGTGTGTAGGTCTGATGTATACAGTTATGGTGTCGTATTATGGGAAATTACCACTGGAAAGATCCCTTGGGAAAATCTCAACTCGATGCAGGTTTGAAACAACACTTAACTTTGACTTCTAAGTTCGAACTTCAAAAATAGCTGTCTAGAAAAATGTGATGGTGTTACTACTTACTAACCATTTGTTAAAGAACTAAAAACTGATATATAGTTCAAAGCTGGAATATTGTTTGTTCTGCATCAGAAGTCAACGAAACACAAAATGCATACATTTGTGCTTTTTTCAGCTTTAATATGACTAAATGCAAACACTTTACAGGTTATTGGAGCTGTAGGATTTATGAACCAACGGTTGGAGATTCCAAATGACGTTGATCCACAATGGGCTTCTCTTATTGAAAGCTGTTGGTCAAGGTTAATCTCTGTAGCCAATTGGAAATTTCTCCTGTTTAATTTAACTGAAGAAAAGTCAATCAAATAAAATTTATTTGAGAGAAGTAAAGTATATATTCCAGAATACCCAACAGGTTTAATAAACACAAACATAGTTTCCGATTTGAATGACAAAATCTCACAACCAAATTTTGACATATTGAAGTTCCTATGCTTGTAAAATTTTTACCATCTTTTGAAGTTAATTGTAAATGATGGTTACTCGCACAGTCAGCACATATGTACACAACACATGCGTGTTTTGGCTGATGTCCATGTGCTGTTTTGTTGACGGTGATTTCTTTTGTATGATGTTTCTAAGAAATATAGTCTATGTAACATCCACATTAAATAATGTTAACGTACCCAGGTTTTTTTGGTTTACTAAGTTTGGCCATTTAAATGTTGAAATTTTAATGAAAACCCTAAGCCAAAATGAGACCTGAGAACAAATGCATTATAGGTGTGATATTTAAATATACAAACATGTTGATGTGCAATCTAGTTTTCAAATGGATTAACTGGCTTTTCCTTTTTTTTCTTTTTTTCTGTTCAGCGAACCACAGTCCCGCCCAACATTCCAGGAAATACTAATTAAGCTGAAAGATTTGCAGAAGAAGTTTATGACTGAATTACCAGCCCTCTGTAGAAATAACAGCTGCACAAAGAAATAATGAAAATGCTTCATTTGGTTTGGTTTATATGAAGTACAAGCAAGTTTGCTTTTTGATTTTTCTTGGAAACATCTGTAGAAGTTATTTTCTCTTGTTCTTCAACACTCAGGACTTACAAAACCACGACACGAAGATAACAGAGTAAGACATGGTGGGGATAACTTGCTTGCAGCATCATGTTAATAGTATAATACCCCTCTCTCAGGGGGCATGTCATCTTGTATTTGCTATATAAGAAGTGAAGAAATGAAAACAACTACACATGTTAGTATACTTTTTGTGTGAAAATGAAAACATCAATGGCTGAGGAGCTGTTACAAAGGATTCAAGAGCTGGAAGACAACCATGCATACCTCAAACTAGATATCTTCATTCCCATATTTCCAGTTTGGGTTGGATGAAAAATGGTAGGATGAGGAAGAAAATAGAATCAAAAGTGATTTTGGTAATGTGATTTACATTAAATACATCACTTGCACTGTAAACAACCGTTTAAACTGCAATATAGCAACTGTAAATGATTGTTTACAGTGTTATTAGTGGTGTAGAATGTGTAATAAATGGTGCATGAATTCAAACCCTAACTATTGCATGCCAACCATCGTTTGTCTAAGTGTTTGCCTTGGAAATATAATTGTCACCAATAAACATTTCTCAAACTTGCTAGAACTCAACCCAAATTTGAATTTTTTTTTGTTTAATTTGAAATGTATTTTCAACGTAAACTTTTTTATTCTTAGAAAATAAAAATTAAGCAGGTCTTAAGGGGCGTATTCGATGCTTGATTTAGTTCCCGCGACTCCACCCGCCACCGCATTTCTTCTCTCCCTTAAATCTTTGTGGCTGCCTTGGTGCCTCAAAAAAACATACAAATAGTTGCCTAGCTAAAGACCGGTTTGGAGATTGGCTCTGCTCTGTCGTTTGTGGTTCGCAAACCGTTATTTTTTTTTTCATTTTTACATTTTCCCATCTCTTGAGGCACGTGGTGGTTTCTCCGCTTCTTAAAATATCTTTATTTTTAGAGTGAAGGAACTATTGTTTTTGATCCACGAGAAATTTTTACGGTTCTGACTACTACAAGGATGGTTGAAAATGGATTACATGGTAATTTTAGCAAGTCGAATGGTGCATTATTTTAATGTTACTGAAACAAGTTTCTTTCAATCTTTGTTGTGTACTGCGAAAATATTCATTGGATCATAAAACAAAATAAATAACAATATTCATTGTTCTCAATTTTGGGCCCACTTTTGCATCATAACTTGGAATTTATCGTCCCTCACGGACTCCCAAACACAGACATTAATAATACGAATACAAGCAGAGATTTAACACATACAATACATACTTTCATTACTTACAAGTGTTGGAATACATAGGGTATTTATACCCTACCCTATTGACAGTTGACGACACTTAATTAATTCTTGTATTTGAAATTCAAAATAGTCACAATAGATAAAGGGTAGATCAGGTTGATTGTACTATAAATATGGGTTCATACTTTGAAATAAAGATCATCAAATTTCATAAACTCTATTATGGTATCAGAGCTATCTTTGAACCTTTACATCACATTCTATACCGTCACCAACATCCGTACTTCTCTCCTTTACCTTAGAGATGGAGAACACCAATACAATTCTCGGGCTGAACTTTTCAAAATTCACTGCCGCGCGTTTGATATAAGTGACCATCTTGAACCAAAGCCTGCTCCCCCTACAACACCACCCACCATCGATAAAACTCCCACACCTCCTACAACAGACTCCTTGCCATCCGATCTATGGTCAAGAATCGATGCTGTAACATTTCGTATTTTTGTTAACTAAAAGTTAATTTCGTTTATTCTTATAAGGGCCATTATTGTCAATTATGGAACTCATGTGTTATTATGCTTATTCTTTTTTATTTGCCATTAAATTTTAATTTATGAAAGTAAAAAAACACATTAAATAATAATAATTATGATGATAATAATAATAATAATATTGATAATGATAATTATTTAAAGTTACAAATTCTTAAAAAGGCTTGAACTTAAAGTTAAGTTAAGTCAAGGGGTTGGTGTTGCCATTTTGGAAACTTTAAAAGAAAGTATTTGCATGAAATGATAAACAAAACAAACTATAAGGGGTGAAAGTGTAAAATTAATAAAAACCCAAAAATTTCCCCTTCCATTCCCGCAAATCCGTCGAGAGCTCCGGCCACTCTCCGGCCGAGCTCCGGCGACTTCGAACCACCCTTTTTCCCTTCGAATTCCAATCTCAAATTGTTCCAATCGTTTCGTGAATGTGATTCCAACACAATAATGACCTCCAATCGAGTTAACAACGGTTATGGATTCCAAACAAATCAAGTAACCGAAGCTTTAAACCTGGGAGTCGTTCAAGCATTAAAATTCAATAATAATCAAATTAATTGAAACTAATCAATCTTCTACCTATCTCTAATCGATTACCATTACCAATTTCACCTGAAACCCACACAAACACTCGATTCGATCATCTCTCTCGTCGCGACCTGCAACTTAATCGAACACCACCCTCTGGAGTTCAAATATAGAAATTGGTAGAGGGCTTTTAGTCCAAATCATCATTCGAAGCTATCTGCAAGGTTAATTTGATTCCCATTGAGGATTGCTCATCCATTGGGTATCCACGGCCGCGACCTGTTCTTCGTTAGGAGCATCATCAATTCGAACATTATACGGGTAATTAATCACACACATATACTCGGTTTTCTTTGGGTAACAAAAGCCCTATGATTAATACAATGAACATGATCGAATCCATGGTCAATTGGGAATGAATCGGTTCTAGGGTTTATGTGGAATTAGGGATTTATAGTTGTTGTTTGTTTTAAGATTTAAAAACGGCTTCATATCGCGGCTGAGAGCCTTAGTTCACTAGTTACCCATCCCCATCCCAACCTAGAGGTCCCGGGTTCGAACCCAGGCACCCTCTGTTTTTTTTAAAAGGTTTTTTTAGCCTTAAATTAATTATAAAAAATTATATTTAATATAAAAATAACTTTCACCAACTCTTAATATTTTTAAAATCATCTAAATCTTTTCTGTAAATTATTTTTTGAAAAACGACATTTATAAAATTTTATTTACAAATGTTTTAGCTAAATATCTTTATAAAAATAGATTTGTATGATAAATTCAAATTACTAAATTGTTATTAGACCTTATGTTTTCCTCGATTAGTGATTTATAATGATAATTATTGAATTCAAATATATTTTTATAACTAATTACGCAAATTATTTACAAAAGATTTAATTCCTTTAAAATCTTACAAATATATTTTTTATCAAACAAATCATAAACAAGAGTTCAGTAATTTTGTTTATAAACCCCCCCCCCCCCCAAAAAAAATTCTATTACCCTAGTTCATGTTAACTCGTTAATCTCATTATTAACCTAAATCTTGTAATATTTATATATTAGGTGTCTTCTGACGTTTTATCTTGGAGCAACATACATTATTCTTATTGATCTTCATTTTATACTTATTTGACATGTGAGTTTTCCTTGCCCCTTTTTATATTTACACACTAATTTGGGGGTGAAACATGATACTTATTCTCATACACTTGTAAACGTTTAAACTTGTAAGCACTTGCAATTCATATTTTTGTCATGGTTATTTGTGTGTTGTAAGTGTTTATATGAGATACATATTTTTGTTTGCAATCATTAACTATTGCTAGCCTGGCGACGTCTTAGATCTTTGGGCCTGACAAGCCTATTTGGTGCTAAAGCCGAGGTATTGCCGGCTCCTGATGACGTATGTTTGTTCATCATGGGAACCAAATACACTTAGCCAATCTTATATACTTGTAATCAAGTCGAGGTTTGGTTGTAACGATATGTGTTCTATAACCTTACTAACTTATGACCTATAACATGAATTGCTACTTGTAAACTTATCATAATATGTATGAAAACCTTGGAAACTCACCAACTATTTTTAGTTGGCCTTTTATTTTTATCATGTTTCAGGAAATCCTCAAGTTTAAAGTGGACTTTTGAAGCTTGCAATAAAACTAGGACTTGGACCTAGTTAAATAAATAAAATATTTATGTAATGTTATGTTTTGTTTGGAACTTATTTCATGTTTGAGACTTATGTTTGTTATGCCTTTTGAAACTTATAATTTTAATATTTACATTTAAATATAGCGTTATGTGGTTGTGAACAATCTTAACCCTCACATCTCGACGTTTCCGCCGTCAAAGTTGGGGTGTGACAGATTGGTATCAGAGCTATAACTATAGGGATTTAGATTATTAGAAATGGTGACCTAGACTATAGCTTGTGCATGAACCTCATAGAATAATATTTAAATTCTTGGAATATATATTGTTTACATGCTACATAATGCTATACCATACTTATGTGCAACTTGATGCCTTAGCATAGGTTTGCCTTAATTGTTTAAACTTTTTTACTTGTCTCCCTAAACTTACCTTTGACACTTTGACTCTCCCCAAAAAATAAAACTTCTTAATCTTATTCTCGACGATCCATGGAATTGTATACTTATGCTTAAGACTTGAATCTTTAGACATATGTCTAATCTATGTAAATCTCATCAAGGTTTTGATTTCATGAACCTAAGAAATTTGTGTGACACATGGACACCTGTATTCTGGATTTCTTGGCAAAAGGCCCTCGGGCTAAGGCAAGCATATCGCATAAATCCTACGGGACTAGTTATGCTTACCTGGGGATTTCTGGGATGAGTGATAAACTATGGTCAACATACACAAATTTCTAAGGCGAATGGGTTAACTTACCTTGACGTGTCAACGTTTCCAAATGGTAATGCGTTACCAAATGGAACCATTCCATGTGCCTTACAACTCTTGCCTTATCCTTGTTGAATTATAATCCTTGTTATTCTCTTTCTCGTGTCTAACTCATTTTGCATATTCCAGCATGTCTCGTCATCATGGAAAGCGTGGAAGTTCTGATCGTAAGCTAGCCGCCATGATTGCCCGACAAATGGCAGTTGTCATCCGAACCATGGTTGCTGAACTCAATAGCACCTTAATGACCAACTCTAGCAACAATGGTCATGGGGAGAATAGTGCTAACCAAGGGCGCAACAACCAAACTTGCACTTTCAAGCACTTTAGCTCTTGCAAGCCCACTAGTTTTAATGGCAAGGAAGGAGCCACTAGTCTTCTTGAGTGGTTCGAGAGCATGGAGAACACTTTTATCAACTGTGAGTGTCCCGAGGCACTCAAAGTTCGTTATGCCACTAGCATGCTCCAACAAAGGGCTCTCACCTGGTGGAATAGCGAGAAGAGGAATCGTGGAGCTGATGCTATATTGGCACTCTCTTAGGAAGAGTTCAAGAACATCGCCATCATGAAGTTCTGCCCGATAAGCGAATTGCAAAAGTTGGAAGAAGAATTCTGGAATTTGAAGCAAGACGATGGTGATCATTTGGCCTACTCAACTAGGAATCATGGGTTGAGTATATTGTTGCCTCATATGGTCGACATTGTCCCTCGTAACATCAAGAAGTCACCCAAATTCAAGATGTTGTGGTGGGTAGCCGGCCCACAACCTTGAAAGAAGCCATCACTATCACCGCTCAACTCACCGAGAACCATATACGAGCGGGCACCATGTTTGTGAAGGGTGCAAAGAAGGTTGAAAAGACAACTACCGAGGCTGTTAAGGATACTAAAGCTAAACCGTCTCACAACAACAACAACAACAACAAGCATAAGTTTACACCGGCACGTAACTATGTCGTGGCTGCACCCAAACAACCCCAAAGACAACTTGTACCTGCGGCTACACCTGTGGCACACGTGCCTGGGGCTAGGGCTTATGCTGGTCCTCAGCCTATGTGCAACACGTGTAGGTATCATCATCCGGGGAATCAACCATGTCGTATCTGCAGCTTATCGGTAAATATGGTCATTTGGTGGCGACTTGCCGCCGTGGTCACAAACTGTGTTTGCTACAATTGTGGGGAACCTGGTCATTTCCGCCCACAATGCCCTCGTCTTGTGGGTAATGTTCCACAAGCCCAAGGACGTGCTTTCAACATCAACGCTAACCAAGCACAAGCAAACAACAATGTGGTGAATGGTATGTTAACTCACCTTTAACTTTTGTGAACTGATTCTTTTCATACATTACCTGTATCGTTTAATACCTTAAAAATCGAACAGGTATGTTTCTTATTAATAAAACTTATGCCTACATTCTATTTGATTTTGGAGCCGATAAAAGTTTTGTTTCGTTAGAGTTTGAACCCATACTTTCTAAACCACATACGAAACTAGAAAGACCTCTTACCGTTGAAGTTGCCGATGGAGAACCGATCACCGTTGACGTCATTATTCGTGATTGTATTTTAAGTCTTGACACGCATGATTTTCTTATCGATCTTATCCCTATGAAACTTGGAAGCTTCGACGTCATCATTGGTATGGATTGGTTAGCCAAACACCATGCCGAGATCATTTGTTTCGAGAAGTGCATCCGTATACCGTTACCTTCTGGAGATACCTTGAAGGCGTTCGGTGAAAAATCTTCCAAAGGACTTAAACTCATGTCTTGCACTCAAGCCCGAAAATGCTTAAGCAAGAAGTATATGGCTTTCTTGGCTTACGTGGTCAACACGAAAGTCAAAGAGAAAGAACTTAAGGATGTCCCTATCGTACGAGACTTTCCTGAAGTATTTCCTGATGACCTTAGTGGTTTACCTCCCGTGCGTGAAGTTGAGTTTAAAATTGACTTGATATCGGGAGCAAACCCTGTGGCTAAGTCACCATACCAACTTGCACCATCTGAAATGCAAGAACTCTCTAGTCAACTTCAAGAGCTATCCGAGAAGGGCTTCATCCGTCCTAGTTCTTCGCCTTGGGGTGCACCTGTTCTTTTCGTGAAGAAGAAGGATGGATCGTTTCGTATGTGCATCGATTACAGTGAGCTTAACAAGCTTACCATCAAGAACTGTTATCCTCTTCCTCGTATCAATGACTTGTTCGATCAACTTCAAGGAGCTGCCATATTCTTAAAGATTGATCTATGTTCTGGATATCATCAATTACGAGTTCATGATGATGACATCCCAAAGAATGCGTTCCGTACTCATTATGGGCACTATGAGTTTATGGTGATGCCTTTTGGTTTAACCAATGCTCCTGCTGTCTTCATGGATCTCATGAACCGAGTATGCAAGCCTTATCTAGACAAGTTTGTGATCGTCTTCATTGATGATATACTTATCTACTCCAAAACCAACACCGATCATGAACTGCATTTGAGATTGGTACTTGAGTTGTTGAAGAAAGAGCAATTGTACGTGAAATTCTCGAAGTGTGATTTCTGGCTCGAGGAAGTTCAATTTCTAGGACATGTGGTGAATAGCCAAGGAATTCATGTTGATCCTACAAAGGTGGAAGTTGTGAAAAATTGGTGTGTTCCTACAACTCCTACCGAAGTTCGTTCTTTTCTTGGTCTTGCTGGTTATTATCGGCGATTCATTGCCAACTTCTTGAGGATCGCGAAGCCGCTCACTTCTTTGACACAAAAGAATAAGCCGTTCGAGTGGGGTTCCGAGCAAGAAGAAGCTTTTGAAGCGTTAAAGCACAAGTTGTGCAATGCTCCTATATTGACCCTACCCGATGGAAATGACGATTTTATCGTGTATTGTGATGCATCTAAACAAGGCCTTGGTTGTGTTCTCATGCAACGAGGGAAGGTCATAGCTTATGCATCGAGACAATTGAAGGTTCACGAGGTGAATTACACAACACACGATCTCAAGCTTGGTGATGTTGTCTTTGCTTTGAAGATTTGGAGACACTACTTGTATGGTACGCAATGTATAGTCTACACCGATCACAAAAGCCTTCAACATGTTTTCAATAAAAAAGATCTCAATATGAGACAACGTAATTGGGTGGAGTTGATTAGTGATTACGATTGTGACATTCGTTACCATCCTGGTAAAGCAAATGTTGTAGTCGATGCACTAAGCCGAAAGATTCACAACAGATGATCTCATTCCAAGAAATTCACGATCGACGTCAATGGTTTGACACTTTGGGTGAGTTCGATACTGAGATCCGACTAGATGTCAACGAGACCACCGACTGCTACAAAACTTGAGAATAGATAGTGACATCGAGTCTAGTATCTTGGAGGCTCAACAAGTGGTGCAACAAGAAGAAGAATGAAGGATGAGCTGGAGCCAAATCTTTTAATCCGATTGGAAACGAAACCCAATGATTTGATGTACTTCGCAAATCGAATCTGGATTCCAAATCGTGATAATCTTCGTACCTTTATCACGAACGAAGCTCATCAAACTCGTTATTCTATTCATCCTGGTTCTGATAAGATGTACATGGACCTACGTGGTCAATATTGGTGGCCTGGAATGAAGAAAGATATAGCGACTTATATAGCTAAGTGCCTCACGTGTACGAAGGTTAAAGCCGAACATCAATGTCCGAGTGGATTACTTGAGCAACCCGAGATCCCTATGTGGAAGTGGGAACACATATCCATGGACTTTATAACTAAGCTACCCCGAACCTCTCGAGGACATGATAGCATATGGGTGATCTTTGACCGATTGACCAAATCGACACATTTTATACCCATACGTGACACTTACAAGACATCAAGGTTAGCTCGTATATACGTTGATGAGATTGTAAGTCGTCATGGGGTACTTCTGCACATCATATCCGACCGAGACACTCGTTTCACCTCGCATTTTTGGTCGTCTATGCAAGAACTCTTGGGTACTCAATTGGACCTAAGCACGGCTTACCATCCTCAAACTAATGGTCAAACCGAGCGAACGATCCAAACCTTGGAGGATTTGTTACGCCTTTGTGTTCTTGAGTTTGGTGGTGATTGGGATACGCATTCACCGCTCGCGGAATTTTCGTATAACAATATTTATCACTCGAGTATCAAGATGGCACCGTTTGAAGCACTCTATGGTCGTAAATGTCATTCACCGATCTGTTGGACTGACATTGGTGAAAACTTTATCACTGGCCCTGAACTTATACAAGAGACGACCAATAAAGTTTCTATTATCCATAAGAACCTTGAAGTGGCGAGAAGTCGTCAAAAGAGCTATGCTAACAAGCGACGTAAGCCATTGGAATTCCAAGTTGGGGATATGGTTCTTCTAAAGGTCTCACCATGGAAAGGTGTTGTTCGTTTTGGAAAGAAGGGCAAACTGGCTCCAAGATTTGTAGGACCTTTCAAAATCTTGAAAAGGATTGGGAAAGTGGCTTATAAACTGGAGTTACCTTCCGACCTTAATGGAGTCCATCCTGTGTTCCACGTCTCAAATTTGAGAAAGTGCTTAGCTGACGAAAGTCTGCATGTTTCGTTGGAAGACATTCAGATTGACGAGTCATTACACTTTGTTGAGAAACCCGTTGAGGTCATGGATCGCATTATGAAGAAGACTAGAACCACAACTACCCCAATTGTCAAGGTTCGTTGGGAGAATAAGCGTGACGCTGAATTTACTTTGGAGCGTGAAGAACATATGAAGATTAAGTACCCACATTTGTTTGTATAGTTTCATTTATCTTAATTTCGGGACGAAATTCTTTTAAGTTAGAGAGACTGTAACATTTCGTATTTTTGTTAACTAAAAGTTAACTTCGTTTATTCTTATAAGTGCCATTATTGTCAATTATGGAACTCATGTGTTATTTATGCTTATTCTTTTTTTATTTGCCATTAAATTTTAATTTATTAAAGTAAAGAAAAACATTAAATAATAATAATTGTGATAATAATAATAATAATAATAATAATAATAATAATAATAATATTGATAATGATAATTATTTAAAGTTACAAATTCTTAAAAAGGCTTGAACTTAAAGTTAAGTTAAGTCAAGGGGTTGGTGTTGCCATTTTGAAAACTTTAAAAGAAAGTATTTGCATGAAATGATAAACAAAACAAACTACAAGGGGTGAAAGTATAAAATTAATAAAAACTCAAAAATTTCCCCTTCCATTCCCTCAAATATGGCGAGAGCTCCGGCCACTCTCCGGCCGAGCTCCGGCTGCTTCGAACCACCCTTTTTCCCTTCGAATTTCAATCTCAAATTGTTTCAATCGTTTTGTGAATGTGATTCGAACACAATAATGACCTCCAATCGAGTTAACAACGGTTATAGATTCCAAACAAATCGAGTAACCGAAGCTTTAAACCTGGGAGCCGTTCAAGCATTAAAATTCAATAATAATCAAATTAGTTGAAACTAATCAATCTTCTACCTATCTCTAATCGATTACCATTACCAATTTCACCTGAAACCCACACAAACACTCGGTTCAATCATCTCTCTCGTCGCGACCTGCAACTTAATTGAACACCACCCTCTGGAGTTCAAATATCGAAATTGGTAGAGGGCTTTTAGTCCAAATCATCATTCGAAGCTATCTGCAAGGTTAATTTGATTCCCATTGAGGATTGCTCATCCATTGGGTATTCACGGCCGTAACCTGTTCTTCGTTGGGAGCATTATCAATTCGAACATTATACGGGTAATTAATCACACACATATACTCGGTTGTCTTTGGGTAACAAAAGCCCTATGATTAATACAATGAACATAATCGAATCCATGGTCAATTGGGATTGAATCGGTTCTAGGGTTTATGTGGAATTGGGGATTTATAGTTGTTGTTTGTTTTAAGATTTTAAAACGGCTTCATATCGCGTTGAGAGCCTTAGTTCACTGGTTACCCATCCCCATTCCAACCTAGAGGTCCCGGGTTTGAACCCAGGCACCCTCTGTTTTTTTTAAAAGGTTTTTTTAGCCTTAAATTAATTATAAAAAATTATATTAAATATAAAAATAACTTTCACCAACTCTTAATATTTTTAAAATCATCTAAACCTTTTCTGTAAATTATTTCTTGAAAAAAAACATTTTTAAAATTTTATTTACAAATGTTTTAGCTAAATATCTTTATAAAAATAGATTTGTATGATAAATTCAAATTACTAAATTGTTATTAGACTTTATGTTTTCCTCGATTAGTGACTTATAATGATAATTATTGAATTCAAATATATTTTTATAACTAATTACGCAAATTATTTACAAAAGATTTAATTCCTTTAAAATCTTACAAATAGTATTTTTTTATCAAACAAATCATAAACAAGAGTTCAATAATTTTGTTTATAAACCCCCCCCCCCCCCCCCCCAAAAAAAAATATTCTATTACCCTAGTTCATGTTAACTCGTTAATCTCATTATTAACCTAAATCTTGTAATATTTATATATTTAGGTGCCTTATGACGTTTTATCTTGGAGCGACATACATTATTCTTATTGATCTTCATTTTATACTTATTTGACATGTGAGTTTTCCTTGCCCCTTTTTATATTTACACACTAATTTAGGGGTGAAACATGATACTTATTCTCATACACTTGTAAACGTTTAAACTTGTAAGCACTTGCAATTCATATTTTTGTCATGGTTATTTGTGTGTTGTAAGTGTTTATATGAGATACATTTTTTGTTTGCAATCATTAACTATTGCTAGCCTGGCGACGTCTTAGATCTTTGGGCCTGACAAGCCTATTGGTGCTAAAGCCGAGGTATTGCCGGCTCCTGATGACGTATGCTTGTTCATCATGGGAACCAAATACACTTAGCCAATCTTATATACTTGTAATCAAGTCGAGGTTTGGTTGTAACGAATGTGTTCTATAACCTTACTAACTTATGACCTATGACATGAATTGCTACTTGTAAACTTATCATAGTATGTATGAAAACTTTGAAAACTCACCAACTATTTTTAGTTGATCTTTTATTTTTATCATGTTTCAGGAAATCCTCAAGTTTAAAGTGGACTTTTGAAGCTTGCAATAAAACTAGGATTTGAACCTAGTTAAATAAATAAAATGTTTATGTAATGTTTTGTTTTGTTTGGAGCTTATTTTATGTTTGAGACTTATGTTTGTTATGCCTTTTGAAACTTATAATTTTAATATTTACATTTAAATATAGCGTTATGTGGTTGTGAACAATCTTAACCCTCACATCTCGACGTTTCCGGTGTCAAGGTTGGGGTGTGACAGATGCTATAGTTCTCCGGTGGATCTCTAGCACGATTTCTAACAACCTTCTCCACACCATCCTGAAACCTAAAGCAACAGCAGCCGAAGCCTGGACAGCCCTCGAAAATATTTTCCAAGACAACCAAAACTCTCGAGCCGTCTATCTTGAGCACAATTTGTCACCACCAAGCTCGACAACTTCCCAAACGTCTCTGCCTATTGTCAGGCCTTAAAGATGTTATCTGATCAATTAACCAACGTTGGGGCTCCTGTTACCAATCAAAGACTCGTTCTTCAACTCATCGTTGGTCTTAACAATTTGTATGACGGTGTCGCCATGATGATCCAGCAATCATCCCCCCTTTCGGAATTCTACGAGGCTCGATCAAAACTAGTGCCCGAAGAAACCCGGAAAGCAAACCAATCTGCATCCAATGCCGCAGCCGTCGGGGCTGCACTTGCTGCCTCCACCGTCAACACCTCTCAGGCTCCGCAACCCAACCGCAATGGCGACTCCAATCAACACCGCGACTCCATTCAACACCCTACCCGCAACAACGCAGAGTTTCGAACTCAGTACCAACGTGGCAGGTGTCGTGGCCGAGGCCGTGGCCGGCATTCTTATCGCGGCGGAGGTTGGGGAAGCCCGTTCCGTCCACCATCTCCCTGGACTCACCCCTCTCAACCCTGGACCATGGGCCCCTAGAACTACAGCAACACCAACTGGGCCTACCCACCATGCCCTTATCCCACTCAATCGCCTGCCCTCCACTAGGCCCAACCCAACACAATGGCGCAGGTATTCTTGGACCCAGACCAGCCCGTACATCCCAGTCTTATGCAGCCTCAGAAACAAGTTTTGTACCCACCGAGTTGGACCAAGCATTTAATGGCATTACACTTAACCAACAAGATACAAACCAGTACCTCGACATCGGCGCTACACAACATATGACTAACCAAATAGGTAACTACTCCTCTTATTACTTCAATAATAGTCTTTTCAGGAATATCATCGTCGGCGATGGCACTCGTGTTCCAATCCGAGGTATTGGCCACCAAACACTACCATCCCCCTACCCACCGTTTTCTTTAAACAATGTACTGCATGTTCCTTCCATTATTAAAAACTTGCTTTTGGTTCGCCGTTTAACTACGGACAATAATATATTAATTGAATTTGACCCTTTCGGTTTTGATGTGAAGGACTACCGGACCAAGACTCCTATACTACGATGTAACAGCACCGGGGAGTTATATCCACTTCTGCCGTCACTCAAGTCCTTCTCTCCCCATCCATCAGCTTTCACCACCGTCACAAAGACTCTCTGGCATCAACGACTCGGCCACCCGGGATCATCTATGTTTCCTACTTCTAGTGATATTTGTTTTTCGTCTAGTAATAAAGATTCAAACATCTGTTCTTCTTGTGTACTTGGTAAACACATTAAATTTCCATTTTCTACTTCCAGTACTTATACTTATTTACCATTTGACATTATACATAGCGACTTATGGACCTCATCGGTTCAAAGTTCGGGAGGCCACCGATATTACCTCATATTCTTAGATGATAAAACAAATTTTCTTTGGACTTTTCCACTTGCACACAAATCCCAGGTCTACACCACCTTTATTCAATTCTTTGCACTCATTAAAACACAATTCAACCAAACCATTAATCAATCCAATGAGATAACGGAACCAAATACACCAATACGCCTTTCGCACATTTTTCCAAAACAATGGCATTCTCTTTCGCTTCTCTTGCCCTCACACCTCCTCCCAGAACGGAAAGGCCGAACGCAAACTCCGCCACCTTAATAACATCATTCGCACCTTACTCTCTCATTCTTCAGTTCCTCACATTTTTTGGCCTCACGCTTTACAACACGCCACCTTAATAGCGATTTGGATTTGGATTGGATTTGGATTTGGATTTGGATTTGGATTTGGATTTGGATTGGATTTGGATTTGGATTTGGATTTGGATTTGGATTTGGATTTGGATTTGGATTTGGATTTGGATTTGGATTTGGATTTGGATTTGGATTTGGATTGGATTTGGATTTGGATTTGGATTTGGATTTGGATTTGGATTTGGATTTGGATTTGATTTGGATTTGGATTTGGATTTGGATTTGGATTTGGATTTGGATTTGGATTTGGATTTGGATTTGGATTTGGATTTGGATTTGGATTTGGATTTGGATTTGGATTTGGATTTGGATTTGGATTTGGATTTGGATTTGGATTTGAATTTGGATTTGGATTTTGTTTGTTTATTAATCAAACATTTTATCTTTTGAATTCAGATTATATCTAATTTGAGAACCAAATTACATAAAATTCGGACCCCAAGGGGATAGCTTTGTGGTAAATTGTATACTCAAATACACTGCTAGTCTAATTGGCTTGCTGGTATTCCGGGGGCAGTGGGCATAACGGGGGGTACGGAATAAAAAAGACAAGCTTGTAGGTTTCTTATTCTATGGCCGTGACGAAAAAAGACAAGTAGCTGATTCATCACATGACATTGTCCTTTGTGTAAATTAGAATTTGTGTCATTTTCTGTGCAACCACATACATAAATCCAAAGCACAAATAAAAATAATAATAAAATTCCACCCTTAGTTACTTGCACTGAATGGAGAACGTCCACAAACATGATGTTGAGCAGCTGTTTAGGAGGCTTGAGGACTTAGAAGAAGCCTGT
The DNA here is from genome assembly GCA_025506515.1 of Flaveria trinervia. NCBI lineage: Eukaryota > Viridiplantae > Streptophyta > Magnoliopsida > Asterales > Asteraceae > Flaveria > Flaveria trinervia. Next base: position 126,402,216 of record CM046442.1, read on the forward strand.
GATAACCTCAAACAAACTAGTATCATCATCTCCCGCCAGAGAACAGTTGGTTCACTGACAACTAGTGGACCCACTATGAACGGGCATTCCTCTGTGTACCTAACAGAAGCTCGGTATTTCAATATATTGCAGTCAATTGATGAGCCAATCCATATAACAGATGACAAGGGTCGCGTTATCTACAGGCAATGAATCCTTTGATTTCTGTTCTTTTCTTTTCTTTCATTTGGTTTCCAAATAAAGGAAGGAAAACGACATGGTTGTAGAATTCAAATTATTGTTTTTTGATATATATACATTATATATATATATATATATATATACACATATATTTATAGCTGCCTACACTGCAGGAACCCTGCTTGGGAGAAGTTCTATGGTTACAGTGTAGCTGAAAGTCAAGGGAAAGATGTCGTCGAGCTTATTATAGGACCTACCGATGTCACCATAGCTAACAATATCATGCAAAAGATCTTAAAGGGGGCTATACATGGTGGGGAGTTTGTTGTCAGAAATAACAAAGGGGAAAGATTTCTTTCTTTCGGTTCTTCTGAGCCCCTTCGCGATGAAAATGACAAAATCATTGGGATTATCGCAGTATCCGCCTTCCCACGCCCATTTCCAGAAATAAGCCCAGAGCCGAAAGTTGGTGCACCTACCAGGACTGCCTCTCACCAACCTATGCAATCAGATTTGGTTAATATGTACTCTATGGTATTTTCCCAGCTTCATTTCTTAAACAAATAACAGATGCACTGAATTTTAATGTGGAATATATTCATATAGGCTACCAAGGTTGAGTTAAAAACAGAGAAAGAAGAAGTCTCTTCGACGATGATTTCTGACTACAAGCAACCTGTATCTCCAAAAGCTGAATCGGTGGTTAAAAATGGAATTCCGAGTTCATGGAAAGGAAACGAAAGAAAAGGAGTAAGTTTTGATTCAAGATTGACTCGTGCTTGTTGGCATTGGTTATATCACAGTGATCATGAACGCGAATATGTTCTACAAATGATGCCTCCTAAAGTAACAAGTGAACCATGGGTCGACGCCAGTACTTTAGGCCAATGGTGTTCTTCGTTTGACAAAGTGTATGAAATCAAGTGGGAGGACTTGATTATTAGAGAATGCATTGGGAGAGGTATATGTAACATGTACTAGTGGCTCAATTCAATTCTTATGTCAACTTTTGCGAAAAGAAGAAAAGTTATGTTTATTTTTAATGGTTTTGCATGGATTTAATTTTGGTAGGTTCATATGGGACACTATATCATGCAGTGTGGTGTGGATCTGTATGTTCTGTCTCCCCTCTCATAATGTAATATTATCTTCTTCTTCTTTTTTTCTTTTTTCAGATTGTAATGGCATTGTTTGTCTTGCGCAGGATGTTGCTCTCAAGTTGTTTCCTAAACCACTATACTCACATGATTTGCTGCTTTCCTTTAAACGGGAGGTATTATTATATATATTACATTTATGAATCACTGTAGACGTTTATTTATTCTTCTTAGCTACTTAAGTAGCTAGCTGTGAATATGTGATTTCTATATAACTTCACATAATTTATATTAGGTTAGCACGCATGGATTTCACTTGATCCATTTACTTCCCTTTCTTTTTCTGTTATTTTATTATAACATCGGTTATCTCTTTAAATTCTTTTGGTTTTTTAAATTCCTTTTTTTATTTTTAGCTTTAATCTCTTTTAACTTAAACTCTCTTTTCTGAGTTTCTCACAACCTTTTAATTTTGTCATGTGTTTCTGTGAATTTTTTGATGCTTTTGTTTTTTATATCAAGTTTCGAATGTTACTAATATTAAGTTATTAACACCATAGTGTTTGGGTTTACGTCAAGATTTCTTTTTCTATATAAAGTTTCAATTATTACATTCAGAAGATAATTGCAGTGCTTATTGTTCATTCCCTAATTCTAACCATTTAGTTTAGATGATTTCCAAATGTCCTCTAATTCTTTTTTTCTTTTTTCGTATATGTATTGAATTGAAGGTGTCTGTCTTGAAAAGGCTTCGGCATCCAAATATTTTGCTCTTCATGGGTGCAGCAGTTTCACCTCAGCACGTATGCATTGTTACTGAGTTCCTCTGCCGGTAAGTCAACCAATCTCCTTCCTGAAATACATATGGAAGTTTATAGATACACTTTAGAGTATATTTTTGATGAACTTCATGGAATTGTTTTAATCTTTGTGAAGTGGAAGTTTGTTCCAATTACTTCACCGAAGGCGAGGCAGATTCAATATGAAACATCGTGTGCATATGGCCTTGGATATAGTAAGCATCATATTGACAATAATTTCATCAAATATATTAACACTTCTTGATATGACAGATGAGATGATTGTAACCATATATGTGTTGTTTAGGCACGGGGTATGAATTATCTTCATTGTTGTCTCCCATCCATCATCCACGGTGATTTGAATTCTTCAAATCTTCGAGTGGATAAGAAGTGGACAGTGAAGGTCTGTACATAGTATGCTTCATTTCATGTTTGTTTTCATGCTCTAATTTCACTAATGGCATTACCTTGTGTCGCTTGCAACGGAATAGATCAGTGACTTTGGTCTGTGCCGTCGAAAGCATGAAACAAAGGAAGACATAGGAACGGTACTACAATTATCTTTACTCATTGGTAGTGTACTCTAGTTCCACTGTAGTATATCTATTATTATGTATTTATACACACAAAACGTTTAGATGTTGTTGAACTAAGACCATCTTAAACTATAAGTACTACTTTTAATTGAATGTTAGTGAAGAGAATAGTTGCCCATTCAGATGATAAACTTGATTTAGCAGAAGCAGTTTGCTGAGCTGATGATTTTTATTTTTTTCTGTTAGCCTGAGTGGATGGCACCAGAGGTTCTTCGTAATGAGGTCGCCGATGAAAAGTAAATTTTAATTTTTGTTTTAGTTTTAATTTTAGTTTTTGTTGGTCCGGGTTTGATCTGAAAACAACACGAACTCAAAAACAAGAAAGAATCAAAAACAACATAGAAACAGAATAAATTCTCTGTTGTGTGGTTTGCTGTTCAATTGAAGAAAATAAGAAGTAAATTGAAAAAGAACGTCCAATGGTACCATCTATATGTAAACCAAAACATAAATTGGAAGTAAATAAAATAACCAAAATAATAGGGAAATCAAATAAATTAAATACTGTATAATGATCTTTTTACTTATGAACAAAATGGGACTAATCTCACAGTACTTACATAAGCTTTTCTTCTATATGATAGATAGACATCAAATCAAATCAAATCAATGCTTCTTTTAAACCACGTAGGTCGGATGTATACAGCTACGGTGTGGTGTTGTGGGAAATGACGACCGAAAAGATCCCTTGGGATGGTCTTAGCTCAATTCAGGTAAATGGAGTTCTCAACTTGTAAGTCAGATTGCCAAAATTAAAAAAACAAATGCAATGTTGTATGTATGAATAACACTGTGTATATATGGATGTTTGCAGGTTATTAAAGCTGTAGGGTTCATGAACCAACAGCTCGACATTCCAAAAGATTGTGATCAACCGTGGGCTTCTCTTATTGATAGATGTTTGTGCAGGTTCATTCTTTTTTCTATTTCATACGAGTCATGCTTATGTTATGTACCCATATTCTTATTTTTTTTTTCCAGTGAACCAGACTCCAGGCCAACATTCCAATGCATACTAGATGAATTAAAAGAGTTGCAGAAAAATATGGTACACATGACGGATGCAGACCAAAAGTGTTAGGCATCTATGGTTACACATTGTAAACGAGGCTTGTTATTTCATGATACAAATGCTAAGTATAAGCTAATGAACACGTAAAATAGAACTCAGTAGTAAATTTAGGTAAAATCCAAACTCATTTAAACTATTATTGTATTCGAATAATTCACACATGAAGCAAATGCCTAATTGCAGCAATATTGGCATCTCTTTTGTGTTCCGAAATGTTCTTTCAGCCCCCCCTTGTAAGTATGTACTTATTTGGATTAATTGTGAATTTTTTTTTCATTAAATGCCCAATTATACCCTCCTTGTGCCCAGGATCTTGATCAATCAAATGAAAATTGGATGAAATATTAAGTGGTTTCTGCACAAATATGTGCAGAGAACCGAGAGGAACAATATATATTAAGAACACTAAATTCACACACAAGCACACACTATTTCACATACATGATGTCAATACATATGGTGGGTCTTTATACCCAGAGTTTTGGCGGTTAAATGACTACCCTAACCATCAATTGACACACTTAATCTGTAATTTGACTTTTCAGTTTGACTTTTCTAATTCCTTGATTATTAACATTTCAACACACCTATAGTTCCTTTGTGATTTTTTCAACTTCAACAACTACGACTTTAACAGCAGCCAACTCTTTCTCCGACAGCAGCCAACTCTTTCTCCGACAGCAGCCAACTCTTTCTCCATTGAGATAATCATAAACTATCATTAATTGAAGTTAAACACACTGCAGCTTATTGCATGATTCGCTAGATTGCCACATATACTATGTGATAAGTCTCTGAATTTCATGCTAGAAATAGCAGATATTTTTTAGAGAAAATCATAAAAGTAGTCATATTCTAAAATGTCTTTGTACCTATGCCAGAAGTCATAAAAAGTCACATCTATAAAGCCTTGAGTATTAGTCTAATATAAACATGTATCAGTACACGAATCAAATTTGACTATCTACTTTTGGCACATGAAAAAAGCGTCTTTTCATCTGCCTCATCAATCATGAGACAGGAATCAGATTCAAGTTTCTAATTTTTACGCTCGCTTAACTCATGGTTTATAATAAGTAACTAAGAGTTATCTTAAAAGTAGTAACAAGTGTGCATTGCTGGAAGCAAAGTGAGTGACAATTAGCTTCACTTGAACTCGTTGATCCATACATAACAAGTGTGCATTGCTGTAAACAAGGAAGTCACATCAAGTTAGCTTCAGATGGATGACATTCTCAATTTGTTAACAGCATACAGCTAGTAAATTAGAATCCAAATTAACATGAACACAAGAGAAAACCACCCACCTGATTAAAAGTCCTGAAAGAGCACCTTCTGTTGATTCTGAAAGTTTCAGTATATATGAGCTTCAAAATTAAAACTATATTTGAACGAACCCACCCTTGCTCATTCAAATGTTATTCTTGAACTGAAAGCATTTTGCTTCTATATGCTTACAGTGTTGAAAAACAATGGTTCAAGTGTAATGAATGGTTAGAGTGATAAGTTTATGATTTAAAAAACCTTAACCATAACCTGTCCAAGTTGTTGAGGCCTTGAGGGAACTATAAGTCGTAATGCGTAAGGTACAAGAACAGAAAAGAGGAATTGAATTGGCAAAAGAATAGATTTATGAATGGTTATTGTGAGATGATGATAAAATTATAATATTACAAAAATTCAACAACATATCCAATGTTTTTCCCTTTTTTTTAGTTTATGGTCGCCTCCTCTTAATGACAACCAAACTCTATAGAACCCTTGGTTGTCAAGTGTAGTAGTAGTTGTACATCTGAATCTGAATCTGAATCGGAATGTGAATCTGAAACTGAATCTGAATCTGATTAGTGTTCCAGCGCGCTTCGAAGAGAGACATTAGGGCCACCACCACCTCTACATATTTGATCATAATTTAGAAACAATACAATTACAGTTATGTCATCATGGAAGTGACGCCGCACCCGCTTATCAATCTTCTTCAGATCAGAATATCTCATCTCTCTTTTTTTTGCAGCTTCCTGTAGAGCAGCTTTCACTAGCCTCTTTGCTATCCCCTGAAACAGTGCCAACACCAACACCAATGTTTTTTCTTAAGCTTCATGGGTTGTATTAGTCATACCAACACTCGCTAAAAGAAACAAAAACACCCCTAGACATATACATAACATAATCAGGCTTTTACTTTTACAAGTACACGCATAACTAATCTCACGTGTGAACAAACACAAACCAACCAAGCATTATAATTTATACATACATAGTTAGCTTTGGTCATGCTTAGCTGGAAAGAAAAATACTCGTATCTAACAAATTAACATTAAGCATTAATAGCATAGGTAAATAGTATAGGCATAATGGGTTTTGTATGTATCAGTAACATACTACCATGCTTTATGGGTTCAACCCCAACTGCACAAAATTTAAAAAATAACATATATGATTGATTTAATGTATTCTTTTACACCAATTCATTTTCTATTATACTTAATGATGTAGTTACAAATTATAACCTGCTTGGAACTCGATTCTATGGGTCAATAGTTATGCAATCTTTATATGATATTAAGACTATCTGTCATTTAGATCTATAAATAAATGAACCTGAGACGTTTCTCTGTGTCTAAGCACATTAAGTAAGAAATGAACACATCTTGAATTACTAAATGTAAACCACCAAATACTTCGTATGATCTGAAATACCACCACATTTTGTAGATGAAATTTGAAATAAACAATGCCCGAAAATGAAAAGAAAGAAACAAAACATAAGTACAGGGGGTGAAAGCCTTACAGAGCGTGGGTTATTGTGAACGATCTCCACAGCTTCTTCATTACTCAAGTGTTCCCATAAACCATCAGAAGCAAATATAAGAAAAGAATCATTTGGGTGGATATCATGAGTGATGATTGATGGAGTAGCAGATAAAATAGGCATAACCGTTGGTTCAGGAAGTCGAAACTTTTGTGCAATTTGCTCAGTATTGTACTCTGCATGTTTCATATACACATCCCCAATGGATCTTGAAACCTACACCAATACAATTAGCCGTAACAATTCATAAACTTTAACAATATATCCTAATATAAAATAATGTCCATGGAACATTCAGCATTTTATATAAACTTGCAACTATTTCAACGGTCTTCCTGTCATTTATGATTACATTCTTTCCTCAGTTTCCTATTCTTCCTTTACTTTATCACCCAGAGTAGGACCCACCTTCAAATCTATATTTGTTTCTCATCATATACACAAACCCCAGAATATCAAAATGTAAACGATCCTACATGTTGATCAAGGTTGTTAAGGTGTGCCCAAGATGAACGAACTACCACTACAAAAGAAAATGCATATAAACAACAAATACACATTTCTTTTACCATCTTTTCTAAACTAAAAAAAGCTACAGACAAAAATTAAAACTATGCACTTGCATACCCAACTTTGCACTTGTGTTGACTACAAAATCGAATTTCTATCAAAGACAAAGAAATACATACACGAGTGGTTTAAAAAAGTTATGCATGCAAGATACAACATCCATTTGATTCCAAAAAGATTAGGAATAACCTGAATAATGCCTTTGACCCGCCAAACTCCATGCTTTAAGCTAACAATTAGGGGATCATGTGGGTGTAGATTTTTTAACTCCTCTCTAACCTCCTCAAGATTTGCATTATGCTCTGACGACAATTGTATAGCCGCCATACCACCTGTGTTACCAACTTTTTTACCAAGAACAACACGGGAGTCACCAAGATTTGCAATAAAAAGAGTTTGCTGATATATTACTCCAACTAAGCAGCATGATCCAACAGTGGCAATGCTAGGACGTGTATTAAATGACTCAGATACAAGAGCAGTGAATCCATTCTCTGTCCGAAGAAATGCGTTTTTTATTGTCTCTGGGGTCACGACACCATGATCCTCTGCTGATGTTGCTGCATAAACACCAAACCTAAGAACAATGACATAAGAATCTTTTCTTTTTACTATCAAGCCCTAGTACTAGTGGTGGCACTATTTCAACTAGTCCATACAGAAGCGGGTCAAGCTCAGTTGTATTTAATTGATAACAGGTCAAACTAGGCTAAGAATGAAACGTATCAAAAAAAGGATCAAAAGTCGCTTAATGTGTATTGAAACGCTTATCGCCTTACAGCACCCTGAACTGTTTAATTTAGAAAGTAGTTACACACTATTATTTTAGTAAATTAGTTTCACTATTGTTTTAAAACATTAAATATTTACAAAACTAAAAAAAGATAGACAAAAAGTGTTGCTGGGTCCCCCTGATCTGATAATCTAATATGATCTGCACGCAAAATATTCATGATTTAACCTGAAGTCATTTTCACCCGTTACACAGCCTGAAATCCGACCACTTTGCCACGTCAAGACTGTATAGTAAAACCCAACTTCAAGCCCTAATGTTCACTAGATTCTGATGTTAACTGAGTTTCTCATCCCACCCCTTTTAAATTAAAAAGTAAAGTTCTTTTACAGTCTCGTCGAACTAATATAGCTTGTGGTATTTCAGTTGCCACACAACCTGTCCTGTGACACCATAAATACTTAGTTAATTTGGAGTTTTAAGAGGATGCTCTTCTACTTTTTACTAAATATTCAAATACCCTAATAATACAAAATAAATTAATTTTAAATCAAAATCAATAATATCAATATATTGTAACGGTTGCTAATGGATAACTAAGTAAATTCACAAGATTTTTGCATTTACTTCAGACAGGGTTATTAGAAAAATATAAAATCTGTGTTTTCTTACGAGTGAATTGGTATGCCTAAAAGCAAAGGTCATAATATCAATCTACCAAAGCATGCTTTCAATCAGTCACCAAATGCATCGATTATCTGAGTTTAGCTCATCAGTAACATTTTCTGACATCAAGTAACAAAACCAGTTTTCTCAAACACATCAGCTTGGAAGGTGTTCGGATGTGCACTTTTTTATACGAATTAGTAATCATTCAGGTAAGCTAGTCTTTATGGTTATGTCTTGAACAATCAGTTCCATACTAGCTACAACTATCAAGCACTAGAACTTGTTCCCTTATTCCCCCCTTGGTTTATCTACTCTCTTTAACTATTCAGAATGTTTGATCGAAAGTGATTATTACATCTTCAAACAACAGGACCTCAGATTATTCAGTATCAGTTTGAAGATGCATACATATCCCAACACAAGAGTCAACAGCCCCATAACCAGAAAATGTGAATGGCAATTGACAATTGTGAAGAGCACATGGTAAGAAACAAGTAAAGAATGACATAAAAGTGCAAGAAACCTTGGAAATTGGTGAACAAGTTGTCGCAAACGTATCTTGCGACATCAGGTCCTCCATGACCATCATAGACCCCAACAAATGTACCAAAAGAGCCGGACTCAATCTGGCTCTGGTCTTCAAGCACCTGGTTGGCCTGCACAACAGCCATGGAGTATTCACCGCCGCCGTATTTCCCAATATCTCGAAACCACAGCAGCCCATCTTTCTCGAAGTCATCACCATCACCACCACCACCACCACCATTGCCATTGCAGCCATTCACACCACCACCACCACCACCAGCAGCAGTTTCGCTACTGTCACCCTTAATGAATGGCTTCCAACACACGGAGAGCAGATTCATGAAATCGTCTACCATCCCACATTTCTTGCACGAAATCCCCCAAATCGAAGGCGAAGGTAACACAGATTTAGCATGATCAATAAAGGTGAAATCTTTTCTTCCAAATCGAGAGAATTGAGGCAAGGTATATTCCCAAATAGAAAACAGGAAGGAAGATCATAGAAATCAAGGAAAAAGATGGGTTCTTTTCTCTTCTTTTTGTAGGGATTGTGGTGTGAGTTGGGAATGGAAATGGAAACTGAAACTGATTTTAGGGTAATGAATGAATGAATGAATGAATGAATGTATGAATGTATGAATGTATGAATGTGTTGTTTTGTGTTGAATTGATTCGATTCGATTGGATTCAATTCAATGGTGTTGGCGTGGGGAAGGCTTTTGTTTTGTTGGGTGTTCCTTTCAATGTTTCCCCTTCTCTCTCTCTCTCTCTCTCTCTCTCTCTCTCTCTCTCTCTCTCTCTCTCTGCTGTTTACGCGTTTTTTTACGCACCACCATTAATATTAATATTAATATTAATACTAATATTATATTAATATTAATACTAATATTATATTAATACTAATACTAATACTATACTAATACTAATACTAATACTAATACTAATACTAATACTAATTATTAACTTAATCCATACATTATGATCTTTCAATTCTCATTAATACTAATACTAATACTAATACTAATACTAATACTAATTATTAACTTAATCCATACATTATGATCTTTCAATTCTCATTTGGTCAACTTGTTATTAAATGTTGGGTCAATCTTTCAAATTAATTTGTATTCTTTATAATACAATACTAATAATAATTAACAATTGTTTTATGCATAGGGATTGTAATATCTTATGTTTATCAAATGGTTTCCGTTTGAAAGTGTTGTGTTATGTGCTTAATGAGTTGTATTTATCTTTTTGTTATTTTTAATTAAATCTTTAATTTTATTTTAACTCAAAATTTTTACATATTTTACAATTTATCCTTAACATCTTTTGACTTTTAATTTTGATCCTTTACATTTTTCATATCTTAAAAATTATTAGTTTTATATATCGATCTAGATTTTAGCAATTAGCACTTCACAACGTGCGTGAGTGGTTCAACGCTTTTACGCTTATTTTTTTACGTTTAACGGCTCCTCTGCCACTCAGTGATCCTATATCGCTTACTTATTATTTTATAGTGGTTCAATTTTTTTGGGTCTACTTTCCGTTCAATTTTTTTTTGTTTTTATGCGATTCACCAGCATGGTTCAATATTGTTACGTCTATTTTTCGTTTAGTTTTATTTGTTTTGTTATTTATTTCTTTTTAATATAGGTGTTATTTTTGTTTTGGTGGTTATTGACAATGGTGTATTATTAGTGCTATTTGGTACATTTTTACGCCCCCCGCAACGCAAGTGACATAAGACTAGTTAATATTAATATTAATATTAACTAGTATTAAGCCCTCGCGTTGCGACGGGAGCGTAAAACCGTGCTAAATAGCACCAATGGCACATTATTGTCAGTGACCACCAATACTCAAAAAATCGTATTGAAAAAAAAATGAAAGACAAAAAAATAAACTAAACGAAAAGTAGATGTAAAAATATTGAACCACGCAGATGAAACATAAAACATATAAAAACAATAAGTAAGTCGACCTAGGACCAGTGTGTCACACCCCCGCTAGAAGCGGAAACACGGGGATGTAACGAAACATGATCGTCATAACACATGGTAAGCGATAGAGATGCAATATAATAATGATGACAAGCGTGTCATGACGACACCTGACAACAAGGGGACTTGTGTCGTGTTTAGTCAATATTCACGACAACATAGCCATAAGCATAAGCATGTTACATGAATCACATAAACAAAGATGATAATATTATAATGTATTTCCCACAACCCGGGAACAAGTTTCAAAAGTATGAAGTTTAAAGCAGACTACAACAATGATTTTCGAAAGACAATGTTCAGCCTCAAAATGCATCCTAGGGTATCCACTAAGGCAGCACACCTAGATCTTCAACTAGCATGATCACCTGAAAAGATATGCTCAAAATGGTTAACAAAATTGTTGGTGAGCTCGCAGGTTTAAAAGTAAATAAGTAATTGATATTGTATAATAGTTGTTGCGAAATACCGTGAATACAGTTATAAGTAAGCAAAATCACATGACATGAGCTTTACAACCAAACCTAACGACGTACACAAAGAATCTTGTCGGAATATATTCACCCAAGGCTCGTTCCTGGCGACTGTTGGTACTAACTAGTATACCAACAAACGAGGGTGGGAGTGTCAACCCAGTAGTACTACCAATGCCTATCCGTCGGTTCCCACACTAGAATTAAATGGTTGTAAAGAAAGAACCACACAATAGACCCAAGCATGTATCAGACAAGTACTCACAAACAATATCACGTTGATTCCAAGTATGTAAATTGTATGTAAGTTGTACAGCATAGAAAACGAGTGAGCATACTTTTTCCCCATGTTTGTAAATGATTAGAAGTTGTATAAGCATAAAAAGGGGCCACGAAACTCACTTGGTAAGTGGTAAGTATGAATGATCAAAGTTTCCCAAGTATTGTATGCAAAGAACGATCAAACACCTATTGATAGTTATTATTAAGCATTAATGAAACACATAAAGTAAATAGTAACGTTCGATCAGTTCGGGTTGTATCGGTTTGGTCGCGGGTAACACACACAAGCTGACACACGTATTAGATCTTATTTAGATCCAAGTATTGGAAACCGTTGCTATTGCGGTGATATCGTGTAAAAGAACCATTATTATAAGAGAAGTATTTGTTAAATATTAGTAGTCACAAATCGGTTGTTGTTGATTGTAAAATGTTAGGTTGATTTGATCTGGAATAGTATTTGTCGCCTTGATAGCGTTGACTTCAATCTTTGTGGTCGAGCAATGACATTTGTGTTGATGTTACCTTATCATCACACGACATTCAAGGAGGAAATTCACACACGCAGCATCATCAATCACACAACCGGACCAGACGCTCGAATCGACACTCCATTCGTACGAATCAACCTTCAATAGTACAAATCAACTTCATTCGACGATTGAACTTCATTCGCACGACTGGTATTCAGTCGGTACCACACAGAACGAATCACACGACTCAACCTCCATACGCCCGGGGAATCAACCTTCAGCATACAATCAGTCATTCGTAAGACTGAACCTTATTCGCCCCGATTGCCTTCAGTCTGCGATACAGCACAATCGCACACATTCAATTGGTAGCAGGCTCAATCGATAATCATTCATCCGCAGTGACTCAATCGCACATATCATTCATCGCATTGACTCAACGCACATATCATTCATCCGCATTGACTCAATAGCATATCATTCATCCGCATGACTCAATCGCACGCATTAATTCGATCGCAGACCCAGTCGCACAACTCAGTCGCACGACTGACACAGTTCGCAAGCCCTCCAAGTGCACCGGTTGTCACACCCCGCTAAGAGCGGAAACACAGGGGCGTAACGAGACGGGAATCGTCATAACACATGGTAAGCGATAGAGATGTAATAATAATGATGACAAGCGTGTCATGACAACACCCGACAACAAGGGGACTTGTGTCGTGTTTAGTCAGTATCACGACCACATAGCCATAAGCATAAACATGATACATAAATCACAAACATAGATGATACATTGTATGCAATTCCCACAACCGGGAACAAGTTACAAAGTATAATGTTGTTTGAAATAGATACATCAATTGTTTTCAAAAAGACAAGTTTAGCCCGAAAATGCATCCTAGGGTCTCCACTAAGGCAGCACACCTAGAACCTCAGCTAGCATGATCACCTGAAAAGATATGCTCAAAATGGTCAACAAAATTGTTGGTGAGTTCGCAGGTTTAAGTAAATAAGTAATGATGCTGTATAAAGTTGTTGCAGAATACCGTGCATACAGTTATAAGTAAGCAAAATCACATGACAAGAGCTTTACAACCAAACCTAATGACGTACACAAAGAATCTTGTCGGAATATATTCACCCAAGGCCCGTACCTGGCTATTGTTGGTACTAACTAGTATACCAACACGAGGGTGGGGGTGTCAACCCAGTAGTACTACCAATACCTAACCGTCGGTTCCACACTGGAATTAAATGGTTGTAAGAAAGAACCACAAAGCAGACTCAAGCATGTATCAGATAAGTACCCACAAAACAGTAGCACGTTGATTCCAAGTATGTAAATTGTATGTATGTTGTACATCATAGAAAATGGGTGAGCACACTTTTCCCCCATGTTTGTAAATGTTTGTAAAGTAGTATAAGCATAAAAAGGGGCCACGAAACTCACTTGTTAAGTGGTAAGTATGAAAGATCGAGATTCCCAACAGTTGAATGCAATGATCGGTCAAACACCTATTGACAGTTATTGTCAAGCATTAATGACATGTATAAAGCGTATAGTATGTTTGGTCGGTTCGGGTTGTATCGGTTCGGTCGTGGGTAGCACACACACACAAACGGACACACGTATCAGATCTTATGTAGATCCAAGTACTACGAGTAGTCGTCATTGCTTATGACATCCGTGAAATGATCTCGTGGTTAAGAAAGATAGCACTTGTTAAGTATTTGGAGTTTCAATTGGATTGTCGTTAATTGTAAAATGTTAGGTTGTTTTCAATTGAAATAGTATGTGCATGTTGATAGCGTTGACTTTAATCTTTGTGGTCAAGCAATGACACTTTTACTGATCTTACCTTATCATCGTCAGTCACACAACAAGACCAGACGCTAGACTCAACGCTCCATCCTTACGAATCAACCTTCAATCGTACGAATCAGCTCATTTGTACGATTGAGTCTTCATTCGTATGGTTGGCATTCAGTCGTACCACACAACACACATTCGCACGACCCAACCTCCATGCGCACGAATCAACCCTCAATCGTGCGAATTAGCTACTTTCGTGCGATTGAACCTTCATTCGTGCGATTGGACTCCAGTCGTGCGAAACACACACAATCGCATACATTCAGTCGGTCACCTGACTCAATCGCACACAATCATTCATACGCATGACTCAATCACATACACTCATTCGCACGCATGACTCAATCGCATACAAACTCACAGTCGCACGACATGCCTAGTCGCACAACTCAGTCGCACGATTGACTTAGACGCAAGATTCAGTCGCACGACTCACTCAGTCGCACGGCTCAATCGCTGGCAGACCCAGTCGCCTGAACTGCAGAATCGCGACTGTGGTCGGGCTGAGCAGCCCCGAGCTGCTCTAAACGCGAGTTTTACACCACAAGGACTTCCAGAAACACTCTACAAACATACACAAACATGAAACACAAGCAGAAAGACCTCACACGCACCCACACGACCTCATGTGTTCGAGTTGAACCCGAACACCCGAAACCTAGTTTGGACAACCGTGAAAAGCAAGGAAAAGGGCAACCAAGGTCGTCTACCTGCTAGAATGGAGCAGACTAGGCCATAGGTGGAGTAGACAACAAGAACAAGACCAAGCGGGTTGGATTTGGTGCTAGAATGAAGAAAATGTGTTGTAGGAGTGAAGAGGTGAAGAAGATGAAGTGAATGAGGAATGTGGCTGGGAATGGGGTTTATATACCCAGTCCAAGTTTGCAAAATTACAAGTTTAGTCCCTGCACTTAACCCTCGAGTTTCCCAAAAATTTGTTTCGGTTGATTACGATCTTAAAATGTTCGTTATATTAAGGTTAAAAGCGTGTTTAATGGCATTTGATAGTCTAAAATGGTTTTATTAATGACAATGTTGAAATTAAAAATGATATATTTGGGGGTAATGGTGATGAAATTTATAAAAGGTTTATGCTTAACACACGTTCTCGGAGGAAGTACAGGCACAAGGAAAATAAGCAGACATGATTCCTTAAAGCAGGAGTTCATGAAGAAAAGGAAGAATAATTAAAATATTTCTATGCTTATTTATGTCGTTCGACGGACCTTAAGGCGACGGATGTCACAGTATCCCCCAGTTGAGAGAATTTCGTCCCGAAATTCAGCTGGAGTTAGGTCCAAGAGTGTCATCCACGAATAGGTGTGGGTATTTGAGTTTCATTTGATCTTCCTGTTCCCATGTAAACTCTGGCCCTCGTTTTGAATTCCACCTTACGCGAACAATTGGTATTCTATGCGCTTCAACTGTTTGACCTTACGATCCATGACCTCAATGGGTTCCTCAATAAAATGAAGCTTTTCGTGATTTTGATATCGTCAATGGGTATGTGAAGTGATTCGTCAGCCAAACACTTCTTGAGGTTCGACACATGAAAGTATCATGCACACCATTGAGTTCTTGTGGTAACCTTAATCGGTAAGCCACTGGACCAATTCTTTCTGTAATCTCGAATGGTCCAACGTATCTTGGGGCTAACTTCCCTTTCTTTCCAAACCGAACAACTCCTTTCCAAGGAGAGACTTTGAGTAACACTCGGTCCCCAACGTTGAATTCTAGAGGCTTTCGACGATTGTCGGCGTAGCTCTTTTGGCGATCTCTAGCGGCTTTCAGCCTATCTTTGATTTGGAAGATCTTGTCGGTTGTTTCTGAATGATCTCTGGGCCTGTTAACTGACTTTCACCAATCTCGGCCCAACAAACGGGTGATCTACACTTCCTTCCGTACAACGCTTCGAACGGAGCACACCAATGCTGGTGTGGTAGCTGTTATTGTAAGAGAACTCAATCAATGGCAAATGAGTATCCCAACTACCACCAAAGTCAATTACACACGCTCTCAGCATGTCTTCTAGCGTTGTATGGTTCGTTCACTTTGGCCATCTGTTTGAGGGTGATAGGCGGTACTCATGTCTAATCGAGTGCCCATTGCTTTCTGTAGTGTTTGCCAAAATCGTGAAGTGAATCGGCCGTCACGGTCGGATATGATTGACACCGGCACTCCGTGTCTTGTCACGACCTCTTTAATGTACAATCTCGCCAACTTGTCCATTTTGTAGTCTTCTCGGATTGGCAAGAAGTGTGCTGATTTCGTCATTCGATCCACTACGACCCATATCGAGTCATGCCCGTTGCTCGCTCAAGGAAGTTTGGTAATGAAGTCCATGGCTATATTCTCCCATTTCCATTCGGGAATCTCAGGTTGCTGTAACAGTCCCGATGGTTTCTGATGTTCAGCTTTAACTTTCGAGCATGTCAAGCATCTGCTGACGTACGTGGCAATGTCTTTCTTTAGGCCTGGCCACCAGTACAGATCTTTGAGATCGTGGTACATCTTGTCTGCGCCAGGATGAATAGAATATCGTGTCTTGTGTGCTTCATCCATGACCAAGGTACGTACACCTCCCCACTTGGGTACCCATATACGGTCCACGAAGTACTGTACACCATCGTCCTTGCACATCAGTTGTTTATCCAACCCTCGGAATTCTTCTCCCGCAAGGTTTTCTTCTTTCAACGCCTCACTTTGTGCAATTTGGATCTGAGCTTTCAAATTTGTTTGAATGGTCAATCCCAAAGCTCGAGCACGTAGTGGTTTCACACGTTCCTTGCGGCTTAGAGCATCAGCCACCACATTAGCTTCCCCGGATGATACGGATTTCACAATCGTAGTCACTAAGAAGCTTACCCAACGTCGTTGTCGCATATTGAGTTCCTTCTGTCCAGAATATGTTGAAGGCTTTTATGATCTGTGTATACGATGCATTTGGTTCCATACAGGTAATGCCTCCATATTTAAGTGCGAATACTACAGCGCCCAACTCAAGATCATGAGTCGTGTAGTTCTTCTCGTGCACCTTAAGTTGTCGCGAAGCGTAGGCGATCACCTTATCTTTCTGCATTAGTACACATCCCAACCCTTGATGCGAAGCATCACAGTACACCACAAAATCATCAGTTCCGTCTGGGAGGGACAATATCGGTGCATTGCACAACTTATCTTTCAGCGTTTGGAGTGCCCGTTCTTGCGCATCTCCCCAATCAAACTCTTGTCTTTTTGAGTCAGCAACGTCAACGGTTGAGCGATCTTTGAAAAGTTGCAATGAAACGACGATAGTATCCGGCTAATCCTAAGAACTGCCGTATCTCTGAAGGTGTCTGGGGTGTATCCCATTTCTTTACCGCTTCGATCTTGCCGGGATCTACATGAATCCCGTCTTTGTTAACCACATGACCAAAAAATTCACCTCTCGCAGCCAGAATTCACACTTCGAGAACTTGGCGAAAAGTTTCTCTTCTCTTAACAGTTCCAGTATTGCCCGAAGGTGTTCTTCATGGTCCTCCTTCGATCGAGAGTAGATAAGTATGTCGTCAATGAATACGATCACAAACTTATCCAAGTAAGGTTTGCACACCCGATTCATCAAGTCCATGACACACAGCTGGTGCGTTAGTCAATCCAAACGGCATGACCAAGAACTCATAGTGCCCATAACGAGTTCTAAATGTTGTCTTCGGTATGTCCTCCTCGAAAACTCTTAGTTGGTGATATCCAGATCGAAGGTCGATCTTGGAAAAATACAAAGCTCCTTGTAACTGATCAAACAGGTCGTCGATCCTGGGGAGAGGATACCGATTCTTCACAGTTAATTTGTTCAACTCACGGTAGTCGATGCACATACGGAACGACCCATCCTTCTTCTTGACAAATAACACTGGTGCTCCCCAAGGCGAGTGACTCGGCCGAATAAAACCCTTCTCCAGTAGTTCCTGTAACTGGCTAGATAACTCTTGCATTTCAGATGGTGCCAACCGATACGGTGTCTTTGCTACCGGTGTAGCTCCAGGAACCAAATCAATGCGAAATTCCACCTGTCGTGGAGGAGGCAAACCAGCAAGTCATCAGGAAATACATCTGGGTAATTCCGCACTACAGGGATATTTGCCAATTTCTGCTCCTCTTGTTTCTTTTCCACCACGTGAGCCAGAAAAGAGTAGCACTGTTTTCGTAAACTCTGGCGTGCTTTCATGCAGGAAATAGCTTTAATTTTCTCCCCGGTCTTTCTCCTTGAACTCTGAGTACTCCCCCGTCTGACATAGGGATTCGCACTACCTTGTCTCGACAGACAATCTCGGCCCCGTGTTTCGACAACCAATCCATTCCCACAATCACATCGAAACTTCCTAGCTCGAAGGGTATCAAGTCTATATCGAAGGTGTGGTTCTCTAATATTATCGAGCACTTTCTAATAATCCCGTCGGCCTGAACAATCCTACCATTGGCCATTTCTACAGAGTAGCTAGTTTCTAGCCTACTAGGACTCAAATCGAGCAATTGCAAATTCAGAAGATATAAAGCTATTGTCTGCTCCAGTGTCAAATAATACAGATGCAAAGTGATTATTGAGTAAGTGCGTACCCGTGACGACATTTGGGTCCTGACGGGCTTCATTGGCTCCAATGGCAAAAGCGCGTCCCCGAGCCGCGTTCCCCTGGTTTGTCGGGCCTTGATTTCCAGCTATAGCCATAGTCTGATGCTGGTTGTTCCCTGTTGGCCCGACGCCCGATTCAGTTTGGGGCACATGTTTCGGTAGTGATCAGGGCTTCCACACTCATAACAGCCCTGGCGTTCCCGGCGGGGTTAACCGCGTTGACTGGTGCGACCATATTCGGCGCTGTTCTGCAGTCTCTTGCTAAATGTCCCGGGCGTCTACAGTTAGCGCACACCCGGCACGACATAGCTGGGGGATGATGAAAGTTGCACCTATCACATCGGGGGTGCGGACCCACATATTCTCGCCCGCCCTGGGTCACGGCCACAAAATTTTTGGTTGTCTTGGCCCTTTTCTCGAATTTCCCGGCACTCGACCGGCTCGTTTCCCCAACTTCTTTCCTTTTCTTGGCTCCCCTGCCCAATACCCCTGTTCTCACCATTTCATCAGTTAGAGCGCCAGCCTTCAGAATCGCGCTCTGGATAGTAGGAGGAGCAGTAGCGGTTACCATTGCCCGGATTTGAGGCGCAAGTCCCCAAATGTACCTCTCTATCCTTTTTGATTCCGGGGTGACTAGATGCGGAACCAACCTTGCTAGCTCGTGAAAACGATCGGTGTAAGCTGCGTGCCCAGCCCCCACCATGGCATGATTCCAGAACTCATGCTCAAGTTTTTGCATCTCATTGAGAGGACAGTACTCCTCGGTGATTAGGGCCTTGAACTCATCCCACACATTTGCATCGCGGATTCTCTTCCCCTAGCCTGAATCTGAGTGTTCCACCACGTTAGTGCCTTGCCCTGTAGTGAGCAAGTGGCGTACTTAATCCTTTGACTGTCGAGGCATTCGCTGATGTCGATCACGGCCTCCATCTTTTCAAGCCATCTGGTCAGAGCTATGGCTCCACCTTTGCCATCAAACTCTCGTGGTTTACAAGCCACAAATTCCTTGTACGAACATCCCCGTCTAGCATTCACAACCCGGTCTCATTAACAATTACAGTTTCGTTAACGGCTGTACCACCATTTCCGGTCTCCTGATTGCTTTCGTTCCCAGTCGGGTTACCGTTATCCTCATTATCATTGCCACCGTCCCCGTGGGGGTGAGAATTCTGAAGAGCATCGCTCACTTGGGCCACGATAGTCGGAATTAGTGCGGCCAGCTGTTGAGCGATCAGGGCCGCCACATCCGCGTTCCCTGTTCCTTGATTGTTACTGGCAGGAGCATCACTTGTTCTTGGGTTCGTCCCCTGCCTCTGCCTCTGCCTCTGCCCCATGGGGCTTCAATTCTGCTACTATTACTGCGAGTAGATCTTCGAGGCGGCATGTTCTATTCATAAAAGAGGTAACATATAAGCTTTAGTCACCATAAGATACACAAGTATTCCACTTATCAAGTTCCAATGTTCATGTTCGGTTGGTCAAGATCACCATGCAGCCCATTTCAAGCATATTCTCGGTATACTGGTGATGTTTATTATAGGGTTCCCCGCAGCGTTCCCACCACACCCACGATGTACCGAGAATGATGCCCGATCCGGTTACATGACATCCGACTTTCCTTCTCATCATATCCATAATAATCCATCAAGTCAACTGAGAGCCCAAAATGTAATCACGTATAGTCTGGTGGAGGTTGCCTATCTCGCATCCTTAAAGGATTCAGACATAGCCTCCTCGGGTCGGTCTCAGTATCCAAGGTTAAGCGCAGTATATGATCTGTGAAGATCTCTTCAGGTCTCAATACCCGAATTTGGTTATGATAACTTGGCGCGCAGAGGGAACGGAAGATCTAATAGGAGCATCTCATAAAGAGTGAGCACAAGGGCTCTCTCATAGGGTGAAAAGATCACGAAATAGATAGACAAACGAACAAGTAATGAGGAACACGTATGAGATACAAAATGCACACAACCCTGGCATGAAATCTACATGAAGGTTCCTAGGTTATAGTCTAGGTCAAGTGTATTGCCTAATTCTCTATAACCAATGGCTCTGATACCAGTCTGTCACCCCCCGCTAAGAGCGGAAACACGGGGGTAACGAGACGGGAATCGTCATAACACATGGTAAGCGATAGAGATGCAATAATAATAATGATGACAAGCGTGTCATGACAACACCCGACAACAAGGGACTTGTGTCGTGTTTAGTCAGTAATCACGACCACATAGCCATAAGCATAAACATGATACATAAATCACAAAACATAGATGATACATTGTATGCAATTCCCACAACCGGGAACAAGTTACAAGTATAATGTTGTTTGAAATAGATACAACAATCGTTTTCAAAAAGACAAGTTTAGCCCGAAAATGCATCCTAGGGTCTCCACTAAGGCAGCACACCTAGAACCTCAGCTAGCATGATCACCTGAAAAGATATGCTCAAAATGGTCAACAAAATTGTTGGTGAGTTCGCAAGTTAAAGTAAATAAACAATTGATGTTGTATAAAGTTGTTGCAGAATACCGTGCATACAGTTATAAGTAAGCAAAATCACATGACAAGAGCTTTACAACCAAACCTAATGACGTACACAAAGAATCTTGTCGGAATATATTCACCCAAGGCCCGTACCTGGCTATTGTTGGTACTAACTAGTATACCAACACGAGGGTGGGGGTGTCAACCCAGTAGTACTACCAATACCTACCGTCGGTTCCACACTGGAATTAAATGGTTGTAAGAAAGAACCACAAAGCAGACTCAAGCATGTATCAGATAAGTACCCACAAAACAGTAGCACGTTGATTCCAAGTATGTAAATTGTATGTATGTTGTACATCATAGAAAATGGGTGAGCACACTTTTCCCCATGTTTGTAAATGTTTGTAAAGTAGTATAAGCATAAAAAGGGGCCACGAAACTCACTTGTTAAGTGGTAAGTATGAAAGATCGAGATTCCCAACAGTTGAATGCAATGATGGTCAAACACCTATTGACAGTTATTGTCAAGCATTAATGACATGTATAAAGCGTATAGTATGTTTGGTCGGTTCGGGTTGTATCGGTTCGGTCGTGGGTAGCACACACACAAAACGGACACACGTATCAGATCTTATGTAGATCCAAGTACTACGAGTAGTCGTCATTGCTTATGACATCCGTGAAATGATCTCGTGGTTAAGAAAGATAGCACTTGTTAAGTATTTGGAGTTTCAATGGATTGTCGTTAATTGTAAAATGTTAGGTTGTTTTCAATTGAAATAGTATGTGCATGTTGATAGCGTTGACTTTAATCTTTGTGGTCAAGCAATGACACTTTTACTGATCTTACTTATCATCGTCAGTCACACAACAAGACCAGACGCTAATCAACGCTCATCCTTACGAATCAACATTCAATCGTACGAATCAGCTTCATTGTACGATTGAGTCTTCATTCGTATGGTTGGCATTCAGTCGTACCACACAACACACATTCGCACGACCCAACCTCCATGCGCACGAATCAACCCTCAATCGTGCGAATTAGCTACTTTCGTGCGATTGAACCTTCATTCGTGCGATTGGACTCCAGTCTTGCGAAACACACACAATCGCATACATTCAGTCGTTCACCTGACTCAATCGCACACAATCATTCATACGCATGACTCGATCACATACACTCATTCGCACGCATGACTCAATCGCATACAAACTCACAGTCGCACGACATGCCTAGTCGCACAACTCAGTCGCACGATTGACTTAGACGCAAGATTCAGTCGCACGACTCACTCAGTCGCACGGCTCAATCGCCTGGCAGACCCAGTCGCCTGAACTGCAGAATCGCAACTGTGGTCGAGCTGAGCAGCCCCCGAGCTGCCCTAAACGCGAGTTTTACACCACAAGGACTTCCAGAAACACTCTACAAACATACACAAACATGAAACACAAGCAGAAAGACCTCACACGCACCCACACGACCTCATGTGTTCGAGTTGAACCCGAACACCCGAAACCCTAGTTTGGACAACCGTGAATAAGCAAGGAAAAGGGACAACCAAGGTCGTCTACCTACTAGAATGGAGCATACTAGGCCATAGGTGGAGTCTAGACAACAAGAACAAGACCAAGCGGGTTGGATTTGGTGCTAGAATGAAGAAAATGTGTGTGTACGGAGTGAAGAGGTGAAGAAGATGAAGTGAATGAGGAATGTGGCTGGGAATGGGGTTTATATACCCAGTCCAAGTTTACAAAATTACAAGTTTAGTCCCTGCACTTAACCCTCGAGTTTCCCAAAAATTTGTTTCGGTTGATTGCGATCTTAAAATGTTCGTTATATTAAGGTTAAAAGCGTGTTTAATGGCATTTGATAGTCAAAAATGGTTTTATTAATGACAATGGTTGAAATTAAAAATGACATATTTGGGGGTAATGGTGATGAAATTTATAAAAGGTTTATGCTTAACACACGTTCTCGGAGGAAGTACAGGCGCAAGGGAAAAATAAGCAGACGTGATTCTTTAAAGCAGGAGTTCATGAAGAAAAGGAAGAATAATTAAAATATTTCTATGCTTATTTATGTCGTTCGACGGACCTTAAGGCGATGGATGTCACAGTATCCCCCAGTTGAGAGAATTTCGTCCCGAAATTCAGCTGGAGTTAGGTCCAAGAGTGTCATCCACGAATAGGTGTGGGTATTTGAGTTTCATTTGATCTTCCTGTTCCCATGTAAACTCTGGCCCTCGTTTTGAATTCCACCTTACGCGAACAATTGGTATTCTACTGCGCTTCAATTGTTTGACCTTACGATCCATGACCTCAATGGGTTCCTTAATAAAATGAAGCTTTTCGTTGATTTTGATATCGTCAATGGGTATGTGAATTGATTCGTCAGCCAAACACTTCTTGAGGTTCGACACATGAAAAGTATCATGCACACCATTGAGTTCTTGTGGTAACCTTAATCAGTAAGCCACTGGACCAATTCTTTCTGTAATCTCTAATGGTCCAATGTATCTAGGGCTAACTTCCCTTTCTTTCCAAACCGAACAACTCCTTTCCAAGGAGAAACTTTGAGTAACACTCGGCCCAACGTTGAATTCTAGAGGTTTTCGACGATTGTCGGCGTAGCTCTTTTGGCGATCTCTAGCGGCTTTCAGCCTGTCTTTGATTTGGAAGATCTTGTCGGTTGTTTCTTGAATGATCTCTGGGCCTGTTAACTGACTTTCGCCAATCTCGGCCCAACAAACAGGTGATCTACACTTCCTTCCGTACAACGCTTCGAACGGAGCACACCCAATGCTGGTGTGGTAGCTGTTATTGTAAGAGAACTCAATCAATGGCAAATGAGTATCCCAACTACCACCAAAGTCAATTACACACGCTCAGCATGTCTTCTAGCGTTTGTATAGTTCGTTCACTTTGGCCATCTGTTTGAGGGTGATAGGCGGTACTCATGTCTAATCGAGTGCCCATTGCTTTCTGTAGTGTTTGCCAAAATCGTGAAGTGAATCGGCCGTCACGGTCGGATATGATTGACATCGGCACTCCGTGTCTTGTCACGACCTCTTTAATGTACAATCTCGCCAACTTGTCCATTTTGTAGTCTTCTCGGATTGGCAAGAAGTGTGCTGATTTCGTCATTCGATCCACTACGACCCATATCGAGTCATGCCCGTTGCTCGCTCAAGGAAGTTTGGTAATGAAGTCCATGGCTATATTCTCCCATTTCCATTCGGGAATCTCAGGTTGCTGTAACAGTCCAGATGGTTTCTGATGTTCAGCTTTAACTTTCGAGCATGTCAAGCATCTGCTGACGTACGTGGCAATGTCTTTCTTTAGGCCTGGCCACCAGTACAGATCTTTGAGATCGTGGTACATCTTGTCTGCGCCAGGATGAATAGAATATCGTGTCTTGTGTGCTTCATCCATGACCAAGGTACGTACACCTCCCCACTTGGGTACCCATATACGGTCCACGAAGTACTGTACACCATCGTCCTTGCACATCAGTTGTTTATCCAGCCCTCGGAATTCTTCTCCCGCAAGGTTTTCTTCTTTCAACGCCTCACTTTGTGCAATTTGGATCTGAGCTTTCAAATTTGTTTGAATGGTCAATCCCAAAGCTTGAGCACGTAGTGCTTTCACACGTTCCTTGCGGCTTAGAGCATCAGCCACCACATTAGCTTTCCCCGGATGATACCGGATTTCACAATCGTAGTCACTAAGAAGCTTTACCCAACGTCGTTGTCGCATATTGAGCTCCTTCTGGTCCAGAATATGTTGAAGGCTTTTATGATCTGTGTATACGATGCATTTGGTTCCATACAGGTAATGCCTCCATATTTTAAGTGCGAATACTACAGCGCCAACTCAAGATCATGAGTCGTGTAGTTCTTCTCGTGCACCTTAAGTTGTCGCGAAGCGTAGGCGATCACCTTATCTTTCTGCATTAGTACACATCCCAACCCTTGATGCGAAGCATCACAGTACACCACAAAATCATCAGTTCCGTCTGGGAGGGACAATATCGGTGCATTGCACAACTTATCTTTCAGCGTTTGGAGTGCCCGTTCTTGCGCATCTCCCCAATCAAACTTCTTGTCTTTTTGAGTTAGCAACGTCAACGGTTGAGCGATCTTTGAAAAGTTTGCAATGAAACGACGATAGTATCCGGCTAGTCCTAAGAACTGCCGTATCTCTGAAGGTGTCTGGGGTGTATCCCATTTCTTTACCGCTTCGATCTTGCCCGGATCTACATGAATCCCGTCTTTGTTAACCACATGACCCAAAAATTTCACCTCTCGTAGCCAGAATTCACACTTCGAGAACTTGGCGAAAAGTTTCTCTTCTCTTAACAGTTCCAGTATTGCTCGAAGGTGTTCTTCATGGTCCTCCTTCGATCGAGAGTAGATAATTATGTCGTCAATGAATACGATCACAAACTTATCCAAGTAAGGTTTGCACACCCGATTCATCAAGTCCATGAACACAGCTGGTGCGTTAGTCAATCCAAACGGCATGACCAAGAACTCATAGTGCCCATAACGGGTTCTAAATGTTGTCTTCGGTATGTCCTCCTCGAAAACTCTTAGTTGGTGATATCCAGATCGAAGGTCAATCTTGGAAAAATACAAAGCTCCTTGTAACTGATCAAACAGGTCGTCGATCCTGGGGAGAGGATACCGATTCTTCACAGTTAATTTGTTCAACTCACGGTAGTCGATGCACATACGGAACGACCCATCCTTCTTCTTGACAAATAACACTGGTGCTCCCCAAGGCGAGTGACTCGGCCGAATAAAACCCTTCTCCAGTAGTTCCTGTAACTGGCTAGATAACTCTTGCATTTCAGACGGTGCCAACCGATACGGTGTCTTTGCTACCGGTGTAGCTCCAGGAACCAAATCAATGCGAAATTCCACCTGTCGTGGAGGAGGCAAACCAAGCAAGTCATCAGGAAATACATCTGGGTAATCCGCACTACAGGGATAGCTGCCAATTTCTGCTCCTCTTGTTTCTTTTCCACCACGTGAGCCAGAAAAGAATAGCACTGTTTTCGTAAACTCTGGCGTGCTTTCATGCAGGAAATAGCTTTAATTTTCTCCCCGGTCTTTCTCCTTGAACTCTGAGTACTCCCCCGTCTGACATAGGGATTCGCACTACCTTTTCTCGACAGACAATCTCGGCCCCGTGTTTCGACAACCAATCCATTCCCACAATCACATCGAAACTTCATAGCTCGAAGGGTATCAAGTCTATATCGAAGGTGTGGTTCTCTAATATTATCGAGCACTTTCTAATAATCCCGTCGGCCTGAACAATCCTACCATTGGCCATTTCTACAGAGTAGCTAGTTTCTAGCCTACTAGGACTCAAATCGAGCAATTGCACAAATTCAGAAGATATAAAGCTATTGTCTGCTCCAGTGTCAAATAATACAGATGCAAAGTGATTATTGAGTAAGTGCGTACCCGTGACGACATTTGGGTCCTGACGGGCTTCATTGGCTCCAATGGCAAAAGCGCGTCCCCGAGCCGCGTTCCCCTGGTTTGTCGGGCCTTGATTTCCAGCTATAGCCATAGTCTGATGCTGGTTGTTCCCTTGTTGGCCCGACGCCCGATTCAGTTTGGGGCACATGTTTCGGTAGTGATCAGGGCTTCCACACTCATAACAGCCCCTGGCGTTCCCGGCGGGGTTAACCGCGTTGACTGGTGCGACCATATTCGGCGCTGTTCTGCAGTCTCTTGCTAAATGTCCCGGGCGTCTACAGTTAGCGCACACCCGGCACGACATAGCTGGGGGATGATGAAAGTTGCACCTATCACATCGGGGGTGCGGACCCACATATTCTCTCCCGCCCTGGGTCACGGCCACAAAATTTTGGTTGTCTTGGCCCTTTTCTCGAATTTCCCGGCACTCGACCGGCTCGTTTCCCCAACTTCTTTCCTTTTCTTGGCTCCCTGCCCAATACCCCTGTTCTCACCATTTCATCAGTTAGAGCGCCAGCCTTCAGAATCGCGCTCTGGATAGTAGGAGGAGCAGTAGCGGTTACCATTGCCCGGATTTGAGGCGCAAGTCCCCAAATGTACCTCTCTATCCTTTTTGATCCGGGGTGACTAGATGCGGAACCAACCTTGCTAGCTCGTGAAAACGATCGGTGTAAGCTGCGTGCCCAGCCCCACCATGGCATGATTCCAGAACTCATGCTCAAGTTTTTGCATCTCATTGAGAGGACAGTACTCCTCGGTGATTAGGGCCTTGAACTCATCCCACAACATTTGCATCGCGGATTCTCTTCCCTAGCCTGAATCTGAGTGTTCCACCACGTTAGTGCCTTGCCTGTCCTGTAATGAGCAAGTGGCGTACTTAATCCTTTGACTGTCGAGGCATTCGCTGATGTCGATCACGGCCTCCATCTTTTCAAGCCATCTGGTCAGAGCTATGGCTCCACCTTTACCATCAAACTCTTGTGGTTTACAAGCCACAAATTCCTTGTACGAACATCCCCGTCTAGCATTCACAACCCCAGTCTCATTAACAATTACAGTTTCGTTAACGGCTGTACCACCATTTCCGGTCTCCTGATTGCTTTCGTTCCCAGTCGGGTTACCGTTATCCTCATTATCATTGCCACCGTCCCCGTGGGGGTGAGAATTCTGAAGAGCATCGCTCACTTGGGCCACGATAGTCGGAATTAGTGCGGCTAGCTGTTGAGCGATCAGGGCCGCCACATCCGCGTTCCCTCTTCCTTGATTGTTACTGGCAGGAGCATCACTTGTTCTTGGGGTTCGTCCCCTGCCTCTGCCTCTGCCTCTGCCCCATGGGGCTTCAATTCTGCTACTATTACTGCGAGTAGATCTTCGAGGCGGCATGTTCTATTCATAAAAGAGGTAACATATAAGCTTTAGTCACCATAAGATACACAAGTATTCCACTTATCAAGTTCCAATATTCATGTTCCGGTTGGTCAAGATCACCATGCAGCCCATTTCAAGCATATTCTCGGTATACTGGTGATGTTTATGTATAGGGTTCCCCGCAGCGTTCCCACCACACCCACGATGTACCGAGAATGATGCCCGATCCGGTTACATGACATCCGACTTTCCTTCTCATCATATCCATAATAATCCATCAAGTCAACTGAGAGCCCAAACATGTAATCACGTATAGTCTGGTGGAGGTTGCCTATCTCGCATCCTTAAAGGATTCAGACATAGCCTCCTCGGGCCGGTCTCAGTATCCAAGGTTAAGCGCAGTATATGATCTGTGAAGATCTCTTCAGGTCTCAATACCCGAATTTGGTTATGATAACTTGGCGCGCAGAGGGAACGGAAGATCTAATAGGAGCATCTCATAAAGAGTGAGCACAAGGGCTCTCTCATAGGATGAAAAGATCACGAAATAGATAGACAAACGAACAAGTAATGAGGAACACGTATGAGATACAAAATGCACACAACCCTGGCATGAAATCTACATGAAGGTTCCTAGGTTATAGTGTAGGTCAAGTGTATTGCCTAATTCTCTATAACCAATGGCTCTGATACCAGTCTGTCACACCCCCGCTAAGAGCGGAAACACAGGGGTGTAACGAGACGGGAATCGTCATAACACATGGTAAGCGATAGAGATGCAATAATAATAATGATGACAAGCGTGTCATGCCAACACCCGACAGCAAGGGGACTTGTGTCGTGTTTAGTCAGTAATCACGACCACATAGCCATAAGCATAAACATGATACATAAATCACAAAACATAGATGATACATTGTATGCAATTCCCACAAACCGGGAACAAGTTACAAGTATAATGTTGTTGAAATAGATACAACAATTGTTTCAAAAAGACAAGTTTAGCCGAAAATGCATCCTAGGGTCTCCACTAAGGCAACACACCTAGAACCTCAGCTAGCATGATCACCTAAAAGATATGCTCAAAATGGTCAACAAAATTGTTGGTGAGTTCGCAAGTTTAAAGTAATAAACAATTGATGTTGTATAAAGTTGTTGCAGAATACCGTGCATACAGTTATAAGTAAGCAAAATCACATGACAAGAGCTTTACAACCAAACCTAATGACGTACACAAAGAATCTTGTCGGAATATATTCACCCAAGGCCCGTACCTGGCTATTGTTGGTACTAACTAGTATACCAACACGAGGGTGGGGGTGTCAACCCAGTAGTACTACCAATACCTAACCGTCGGTTCCACACTGGAATTAAATGGTTGTAAGAAAGAACCACAAAGCAGACTCAAGCATGTATCAGATAAGTACCCACAAAACAGTAGCACGTTGATTCCAAGTATGTAAATTGTATGTATGTTGTACATCATAGAAAATGGGTGAGCACACTTTTCCCCCATGTTTGTAAATGTTTGTAAAGTAGTATAAGCATAAAAAGGGGCCACGAAACTCACTTGTTAAGTGGTAAGTATGAAAGATCGAGATTCCAACAGTTGAATGCAATGATTGGTCAAACACCTATTGACAGTTATTGTCAAGCATTAATGACATGTATAAAGCGTATAGTATGTTTGGTCGGTTCGGGTTGTATCGGTTCGGTCGTGGGTAGCACACACACACAAACGGACACACGTATCAGATTATGTAGATCCAAGTACTACGAGTAGTCGTCATTGCTTATGACATCGTGATGAATGATCTCGTGGTTAAGAAAGATAGCACTTGTTAAGTATTTGGAGTTTCAATTGGATTGTCGTTAATTGTAAAATGTTAGGTTGTTTTCATTGAAATAGTATGTGCATGTTGATAGCGTTGACTTTAATCTTTGTGGTCAAGCAATGACACTTTTACTGATCTTACCTTATCATCGTCAGTCACACAACAAGACCAGACGCTAGACTCAACGCTCCATCTTACGAATCAACTTCAATCGTACGAATCAGCTTCATTTGTACGATTGAGTCTTCATTCGTATGGTTGGCATTCAGTCGTACCACACAACACACATTCGCACGACCCAACCTCCATGCGCACGAATCAACCCTCAATCGTGCGAATTAGCTACTTTCGTGCGATTGAACCTTCATTCGTGCGATTGGACTCCAGTCTTGCGAAACACACACAATCGCATACATTCAGTCGTCACCTGACTCAATCGCACACAATCATTCATACGCATGACTCGATCACTACACTCATTCGCACGCATGACTCAATCGCATACAAACTCACAGTCGCACGACATGCCTAGTCGCACAACTCAGTCGCACGATTGACTTAGACGCAAGATTCAGTCGCACGACTCACTCAGTCGCACGGCTCAATCGCTGGCAGACCCAGTCGCCTGAACTGCAGAATCGCAACTGTGGTCGAGCTGAGCAGCCCCGAGCTGCCTAAACGCGAGTTTTACACCACAAGGACTTCCAGAAACACTCTACAAACATACACAAACATGAAACACAAGCAGAAAGACCTCACACGCACCCACACGACCTCATGTGTTCGAGTTGAACCCGAACACCCGAAACCCTAGTTTGGACAACCGTGAATAAGCAAGGAAAAGGGACAACCAAGGTCGTCTACCTACTAGAATGGAGCATACTAGGCCATAGGTGGAGTCTAGACAACAAGACAAGACCAAGCGGGTGGATTTGGTGCTAGAATGAAGAAAATGTGTGTGTACGGAGTGAGAGGTGAAGAAGATGAAGTGAATGAGGAATGTGGCTGGAATGGGGTTTATATACCCAGTCCAAGTTTACAAAATTACAAGTTTAGTCCCTGCACTTAACCCTCGAGTTTCCCAAAAATTTGTTTCGGTTGATTGCGATCTTAAAATGTTCGTTATATTAAGGTTAAAAGCGTGTTTAATGGCATTTGATAGTCAAAAATGGTTTTATTAATGACAATGGTTGAAATTAAAAATGACATATTTGGGGGTAATGGTGATGAAATTTATAAAAGGTTTATGCTTAACACACGTTCTCGGAGGAAGTACAGGCGCAAGGGAAAAATAAGCAGACGTGATTCTTTAAAGCAGGAGTTCATGAAGAAAAGGAAGAATAATTAAAATATTTCTATGCTTATTTATGTCGTTCGACGGACCTTAAGGCGATGGATGTCACAGTATCCCCAGTTGAGAGAATTTCGTCCCGAAATTCAGCTGGAGTTAGGTCCAAGAGTGTCATCCACGAATAGGTGTGGGTATTTGAGTTTCATTTGATCTTCCTGTTCCCATGTAAACTCTGGCCCTCGTTTGAATTCCACCTTACGCGAACAATTGGTATTCTACTGCGCTTCAACTGTTTGACCTTACGATCCATGACCTCAATGGGTTCCTAATAAAATGAAGCTTTTCGTGATTTTGATATCGTCAATGGGTATGTGAATTGATTCGTCAGCCAAACACTTCTTGAGGTTCGACACATGAAAAGTATCATGCACACCATTGAGTTCTTGTGGTAACCTTAATCAGTAAGCCACTGGACCAATTCTTTCTGTAATCTCTAATGGTCCAATGTATCTTAGGGCTAACTTCCCTTTCTTTCCAAATCGAACAACTCCT
Organism: Flaveria trinervia; assembly: GCA_025506515.1. Classification (NCBI taxonomy): domain Eukaryota; kingdom Viridiplantae; phylum Streptophyta; class Magnoliopsida; order Asterales; family Asteraceae; genus Flaveria; species Flaveria trinervia. The sequence goes on from CM046442.1 coordinate 126,434,025, forward strand.
TTCCAAGGAGAAACTTTGAGTAACACTCGGTCCCCAACGTTGAATTCTAGAGGTTTTCGACGATTGTCGGCGTAGCTCTTTTGGCGATCTCTAGCGGCTTTCAGCCTGTCTTTGATTTGGAAGATCTTGTCGGTTGTTTCTTGAATGATCTCTGGGCCTGTTAACTGACTTTCGCCAATCTCGGCCCAACAAACAGGTGATCTACACTTCCTTCCGTACAACGCTTCGAACGGAGCACCCAATGCTGGTGTGGTAGCTGTTATTGTAAGAGAACTCAATCAATGGCAAATGAGTATCCCAACTACCACCAAAGTCAATTACACACGCTCTCAGCATGTCTTCTAGCGTTTGTATAGTTCGTTCACTTTGGCCATCTGTTTGAGGGTGATAGGCGGTACTCATGTCTAATCGAGTGCCATTGCTTTCTGTAGTGTTTGCCAAAATCGTGAAGTGAATCGGCCGTCACGGTCGGATATGATTGACATCGGCACTCCGTGTCTTGTCACGACCTCTTTAATGTACAATCTCGCCAACTTGTCCATTTTGTAGTCTTCTCGGATTGGCAAGAAGTGTGCTGATTTCGTCATTCGATCCACTACGACCCATATCGAGTCATGCCCGTTGCTCGCTCAGGAGTTTGGTAATGAAGTCCATGGCTATATTCTCCCATTTCCATTCGGGAATCTCAGGTTGCTGTAACAGTCCAGATGGTTTCTGATGTTCAGCTTTAACTTTCGAGCATGTCAAGCATCTGCTGACGTACGTGGCAATGTCTTTCTTTAGGCCTGGCACCAGTACAGATCTTTGAGATCGTGGTACATCTTGTCTGCGCCAGGATGAATAGAATATCGTGTCTGTGTGCTTCATCCATGACCAAGGTACGTACACCCCCACTTGGGTACCCATATACGGTCCACGAAGTACTGTACACCATCGTCCTTGCACATCAGTTGTTTATCCAACCTCGGAATTCTTCTCCCGCAAGGTTTTCTTCTTTCAACGCCTCACTTTGTGCAATTTGGATCTGAGCTTTCAAATTTGTTTGAATGGTCAATCCCAAAGCTTGAGCACGTAGTGCTTTCACACGTTCCTTGCGGCTTAGAGCATCAGCCACCACATTAGCTTTCCCGGATGATACCGGATTTCACAATCGTAGTCACTAAGAAGCTTTACCCAACGTCGTTGTCGCATATTGAGCTCCTTCTGGTCCAGAATATGTTGAAGGCTTTTATGATCTGTGTATACGATGCATTTGGTTCCATACAGGTAATGCCTCCATATTTTAAGTGCGAATACTACAGCGCCCAACTCAAGATCATGAGTCGTGTAGTTCTTCTCGTGCACCTTAAGTTGTCGCGAAGCGTAGGCGATCACCTTATCTTTCTGCATTAGTACACATCCCAACCCTTGATGCGAAGCATCACAGTACACCACAAAATCATCAGTTCCGTCTGGGAGGGACAATATCGGTGCATTGCACAACTTATCTTTCAGCGTTTGGAGTGCCCGTTCTTGCGCATCTCCCCAATCAAACTTCTTGTCTTTTTGAGTTAGCAACGTCAACGGTTGAGCGATCTTTGAAAAGTTTGCAATGAAACGACGATAGTATCCGGCTATCCTAAGAACTGCCGTATCTCTGAAGGTGTCTGGGGTGTATCCCATTTCTTTACCGCTTCGATCTTGCCCGGATCTACATGAATCCCGTCTTTGTTAACCACATGACCCAAAAATTTCACCTCTCGTAGCCAGAATTCACACTTCGAGAACTTGGCGAAAAGTTTCTCTTCTCTAACAGTTCCAGTATTGCCGAAGGTGTTCTTCATGGTCCTCCTTCGATCGAGAGTAGATAATTATGTCGTCAATGAATACGATCACAAACTTATCCAAGTAAGGTTTGCACACCCGATTCATCAAGTCCATGAACACAGCTGGTGCGTTAGTCAATCCAAACGGCATGACCAAGAACTCATAGTGCCCATAACGGGTTCTAAATGTTGTCTTCGGTATGTCCTCCTCGAAAACTCTTAGTTGGTGATATCCAGATCGAAGGTCAATCTTGGAAAAATACAAAGCTCCTTGTAACTGATCAAACAGGTCGTCGATCCTGGGGAGAGGATACCGATTCTTCACAGTTAATTGTTCAACTCACGGTAGTCGATGCACATACGGAACGACCCATCCTTCTTCTTGAAATAACACTGGTGCTCCCAAGGCGAGTGACTCGGCCGAATAAAACCCTTCTCCAGTAGTTCCTGTAACTGGCTAGATAACTCTTGCATTTCAGACGGTGCCAACCGATACGGTGTCTTTGCTACCGGTGTAGCTCCAGGAACCAAATCAATGCGAAATTCCACCTGTCGTGGAGGAGGCAAACCAAGCAAGTCATCAGGAAATACATCTGGGTAATTCCGCACTACAGGGAGCTGCCAATTTCTGCTCCTCTGTTTCTTTCCACCACGTGAGCCAGAAAAGAATAGCACTGTTTTCGTAAACTCTGGCGTGCTTTCATGCAGGAAATAGCTTTAATTTTCTCCCCGGTCTTTCTCCTTGAACTCTGAGTACTCCCCCGTCTGACATAGGGATTCGCACTACCTTTTCTCGACAGACAATCTCGGCCCCGTGTTTCGACAACCAATCCATTCCCACAATCACATCGAAACTTCATAGCTCGAAGGGTATCAAGTCTATATCGAAGGTGTGGTTCTCTAATATTATCGAGCACTTTCTAATAATCCCGTCGGCCTGAACAATCCTACCATTGGCCATTTCTACAGAGTAGCTAGTTTCTAGCCTACTAGGACTCAAATCGAGCAATTGCACAAATTCAGAAGATATAAAGCTATTGTCTGCTCCAGTGTCAAATAATACAGATGCAAAGTGATTATTGAGTAAGTGCGTACCCGTGACGACATTTGGGTCCTGACGGGCTTCATTGGCTCCAATGGAAAAAGCGCGTCCCCGAGCCGCGTTCCCCTGGTTTGTCGGGCCTTGATTTCAGCTATAGCCATAGTCTGATGCTGGTTGTTCCCTTGTTGGCCCGACGCCCGATTCAGTTTGGGGCACATGTTTCGGTAGTGATCAGGGCTTCCACACTCATAACAGCCCCTGGCGTTCCCGGCGGGGTTAACGCGTTGACTGGTGCGACCATATTCGGCGCTGTTCTGCAGTCTCTTGCTAAAGTCCCGGGCGTCTACAGTTAGCGCACACCCGGCACGACATAGCTGGGGGATGATGAAAGTTGCACCTATCACATCGGGGGGCGGACCCACATATTCTCGCCTGCCCTGGGTCACGGCCACAAAATTTTTGGTTGTCTTGGCCCTTTTCTCGAATTTCCCGGCACTCGACCGGCTCGTTTCCCCAACTTCTTTCCTTTTCTTGGTCCCCTGCCCAAACCCCTGTTCTCACCATTTCATCAGTTAGAGCGCCAGCCTTCAGAATCGCGCTCTGATAGTAGGAGAGAGAGTAGTAGCGGTTACCATTGCCCGGATTTGAGGCGCAAGTCCCCAAATGTACCTCTCTATCCTTTTTGATTCCGGGGTGACTAGATGCGGAACCAACCTTGCTAGCTCGTGAAAACGATCGGTGTAAGCTGCGTGCCCAGCCCCCACCATGGCATGATTCCAGAACTCATGCTCAAGTTTTTGCATCTCATTGAGAGGACAGTACTCCTCGGTGATTAGGGCCTTGAACTCATCCCACAACATTTGCATCGCGGTCTCTTCCCCTAGCCTGAATCTGAGTGTTCCACCACGTTAGTGCCTTGCCCTGTAATGAGCAAGTGGCGTACTTAATCCTTTGACTGTCGAGGCATTCGCTGATGTCGATCACGGCCTCCAACTTTCAAGCCATCTGGTCAGAGCTATGGCTCCACCTTTACCATCAAACTCTTGTGGTTACAAGCCACAAATTCCTTGTACGAACATCCCGTCTAGCATTCACAACCCCAGTCTCATTAACAATTACAGTTTCGTTAACGGCTGTACCACCATTTCCGGTCTCCTGATTGCTTTCGTTCCCAGTCGGGTTACCGTTATCCTCATTATCATTGCCACCGTCCCGTGGGGGTGAGAATTCTGAAGAGCATCGCTCACTTGGGCCACGATAGTCGGAATTAGTGCGGCTAGCTGTTGAGCGATCAGGGCGCCACATCCGCGTTCCCTGTTCCTTGATTGTTACTGGCAGGAGCATCACTTGTTCTTGGGGTTCGTCCCTGCCTCTGCCTCTGCCTCTGCCCCATGGGGCTTCAATTCTGCTACTATTACTGCGAGTAGATCTTCGAGGCGGCATGTTCTATTCATAAAAGAGGTAACATAAGCTTTAGTCACCATAAGATACACAAGTATTCCACTTATCAAGTTCCAATATTCATGTTCCGGTTGGTCAAGATCACCATGCAGCCCATTTCAAGCATATTCTCGGTATACTGGTGATGTTTTAGTATAGGGTTCCCCGCAGCGTTCCCACCACACCCACGATGTACCGAGAATGATGCCCGATCGGTTACATGACATCCGACTTTCCTTCTCATCATATCCATAATAATCCATCAAGTCAACTGAGAGCCCAAACATGTAATCACGTATAGTCTGGTGGAGGTTGCCTATCTCGCATCCTTAAAGGATTCAGACATAGCCTCCTCGGGCCGGTCTCAGTATCCAAGGTTAAGCGCAGTATATGATCTGTGAAGATCTCTTCAGGTCTCAATACCCGAATTTGGTTATGATAACTTGGCGCGCAGAGGGAACGGAAGATCTAATAGGAGCATCTCATAAAGAGTGAGCACAAGGGCTCTCTCATAGGATGAAAAGATCACGAAATAGATAGACAAACGAACAAGTAATGAGGAACACGTATGAGATACAAAATGCACACAACCCTGGCATGAAATCTACATGAAGGTTCCTAGGTTATAGTGTAGGTCAAGTGTATTGCCTAATTCTCTATAACCAATGGCTCTGATACCAGTCTGTCACACCCCCGCTAAGAGCGGAAACACAGGGGTGTAACGAGACGGGAATCGTCATAACACATGGTAAGCGATAGAGATGCAATAATAATAATGATGACAAGCGTGTCATGCCAACACCCGACAGCAAGGGGACTTGTGTCGTGTTTAGTCAGTAATCACGACCACATAGCCATAAGCATAAACATGATACATAAATCACAAAACATAGATGATACATTGTATGCAATTCCCACAACCCGGGAACAAGTTACAAGTATAATGTTGTTTGAAATAGATACAACAATCGTTTTCAAAAAGACAAGTTTAGCCCGAAAATGCATCCTAGGGTCTCCACTAAGGCAACACACCTAGAACCTCAGCTAGCATGATCACCTAAAAAGATATGCTCAAAATGGTCAACAAAATTGTTGGTGAGTTCGCAAGTTTAAAGTAAATAAACAATTGATGTTGTATAAAGTTGTTGCAGAATACCGTGCATACAGTTATAAGTAAGCAAATCACATGACAAGAGCTTTACAACCAACCTAATGACGTACAAAGAATCTTGTCGGAATATATTCACCCAAGGCCCGTACCTGGCTATTGTTGGTACTAACTAGTATACCAACACGAGGGTGGGGGTGTCAACCCAGTAGTACTACCAATACCTAACCGTCGGTTCCACACTGGAATTAAATGGTTGTAAGAAAGAACCACAAAGCAGACTCAAGCATGTATCAGATAAGTACCCACAAAACAGTAGCACGTTGATTCCAAGTATGTAAATTGTATGTATGTTGTACATCATAGAAAATGGGTGAGCACACTTTTCCCCCATGTTTGTAAATGTTTGTAAAGTAGTATAAGCATAAAAAGGGGCCACGAAACTCACTTGTTAAGTGGTAAGTATGAAAGATCGAGATTCCCAACAGTTGAATGCAATGATTGGTCAAACACCTATTGACAGTTATTGTCAAGCATTAATGACATGTATAAAGCGTATAGTATGTTTGGTCGGTTCGGGTTGTATCGGTTCGGTCGTGGTAGCACACACACACAACGGACACACGTATCAGATCTTTATAGATCCAAGTACTACGAGTAGTCGTCATTGCTTATGACATCCGTGAAATGATCTCGTGGTTAAGAAAGATAGCACTTGTTAAGTATTTGGAGTTTCAATTGGATTGTCGTTAATTGTAAAATGTTAGGTTGTTTTCAATTGAAATAGTATGTGCATGTTGATAGCGTTGACTTTAATCTTTGTGGTCAAGCAATGACACTTTTACTGATCTTACCTTATCATCGTCAGTCACACAACAAGACCAGACGCTAGACTCAACGCTCCATCCTTACGAATCAACATTCAATCGTACGAATCAGCTTCATTTGTACGATTGAGTCTTCATTCGTATGGTTGGCATTCAGTCGTACCACACAACACACATTCGCACGACCCAACCTCCATGCGCACGAATCAACCCTCAATCGTGCGAATTAGCTACTTTCGTGCGATTGAACCTTCATTCGTGCGATTGGACTCCAGTCTTGCGAAACACACACAATCGCATACATTCAGTCGTTCACCTGACTCAATCGCACACAATCATTCATACGCATGACTCGATCACATACACTCATTCGCACGCATGACTCAATCGCATACAAACTCACAGTCGCACGACATGCCTAGTCGCACAACTCAGTCGCACGATTGACTTAGACGCAAGATTCAGTCGCACGACTCACTCAGTCGCACGGCTCAATCGCCTGGCAGACCCAGTCGCCTGAACTGCAGAATCGCAACTGTGGTCGAGCTGAGCAGCCCCCGAGCTGCCCTAAACGCGAGTTTTACACCACAAGGACTTCCAGAAACACTCTACAAACATACACAAACATGAAACACAAGCAGAAAGACCTCACACGCACCCACACGACCTCATGTGTTCGAGTTGAACCCGAACACCGAAACCCTAGTTTGGACAACCGTGAATAAGCAAGGAAAAGGGACAACAAGGTCGTCTACCTACTAGAATGGAGCATACTAGGCCATAGGTGGAGTCTAGACAACAAAACAAGACCCAAGGGTTGGATTTGGTGCTAGAATGAAGAAAATGTGTGTGTACGGAGTGAAGAGGTGAAGAAGATGAAGTGAATGAGGAATGTGGCTGGGAATGGGGTTTATATACCCAGTCCAAGTTTACAAAATTACAAGTTTAGTCCCTGCACTTAACCCTCGAGTTTCCCAAAAATTGTTTCGGTTGATTGCGATCTTAAAATGTTCGTTATATTAAGGTTAAAAGCGTGTTTAATGGCATTTGATAGTCAAAAATGGTTTTATTAATGACAATGGTTGAAATTAAAAATGACATATTTGGGGGTAATGGTGATGAAATTTATAAAAGGTTTATGCTTAACACACGTTCTCGGAGGAAGTACAGGCGCAAGGGAAAAATAAGCAGACGTGATTCTTTAAAGCAGGAGTTCATGAAGAAAAGGAAGAATAATTAAAATATTTCTATGCTTATTTATGTCGTTCGACGGACCTTAAGGCGATGGATGTCACAGTATCCCCCAGTTGAGAGAATTTCGTCCCGAAATTCAGCTGGAGTTAGGTCAAGAGTGTCATCCACGAATAGGTGTGGGTATTTGAGTTTCATTTGATCTTCCTGTTCCCATGTAAACTCTGGCCCTCGTTTTGAATTCCACCTTACGCGAACAATTGGGTATTCTACTGCGCTTCAATGTTTGACCTTACGATCCATGACCTCAATGGGTTCCTAATAAAATGAAGCTTTTCGTGATTTTGATATCGTCAATGGGTATGGAATTGATTCGTCAGCCAAACACTTCTTGAGGTTCGACACATGAAAGTATCATGCACACCATTGAGTTCTTGTGGTAACCTTAATCAGTAAGCCACTGGACCATTCTTTCTGTAATCTCTAATGGTCCAATGTATCTTAGGGCTAACTTCCCTTTCTTTCCAAACCGAACAACTCCTTTCCAAGGAGAAACTTTGAGTAACACTCGGTCCCCAACGTTGAATTCTAGAGGTTTTCGACGATTGTCGGCGTAGCTCTTTTGGCGATCTCTAGCGGCTTTCAGCCTGTCTTTGATTTGGAAGATCTTGTCGGTTGTTTCTTGAATGATCTCTGGGCCTGTTAACTGACTTTCGCCAATCTCGGCCCAACAAACAGGTGATCTACACTTCCTTCCGTACAACGCTTCGAACGGAGCACACCCAATGCTGGTGTGGTAGCTGTTATTGTAAGAGAACTCAATCAATGGCAAATGAGTATCCCAACTACCACCAAAGTCAATTACACACGCTCTCAGCATGTCTTCTAGCGTTTGTATAGTTCGTTCACTTGGCCATCTGTTTGAGGGTGATAGGCGGTACTCATGTCTAATCGAGTGCCCATTGCTTTTGTAGTGTTTGCCAAAATCGTGAAGTGAATCGGCCGTCACGGTCGGATATGATGACATCGGCACTCCGTGTCTTGTCACGACCTCTTTAATGTACAATCTCGCCAACTTGTCCATTTTGTAGTCTTCTCGGATTGGCAAGAAGTGTGCTGATTTCGTCATTCGATCCACTACGACCCATATCGAGTCATGCCCGTTGCTCGCTCAAGGAAGTTTGGTAATGAAGTCCATGGCTATATTCTCCCATTTCCATTCGGGAATCTCAGGTTGCTGTAACAGTCCAGATGTTTCTGATGTTCAGCTTTAACTTTCGAGCATGTCAAGCATCTGCTGACGTACGTGGCAATGTCTTTCTTTAGGCCTGGCCACCAGTACAGATCTTTGAGATCGTGGTACATCTTGTCTGCGCCAGGATGAATAGAATATCGTGTCTTGTGGCTTCATCCATGACCAAGGTACGTACACCTCCCCACTTGGGTACCCATATACGGTCCACGAAGTACTGTACACCATCGTCCTTGCACATCAGTTGTTTATCCAGCCCTCGGAATTCTTCTCCCGCAAGGTTTTCTTCTTCAACGCCTCACTTTGTGCAATTTGGATCTGAGCTTCAAATTTGTTTGAATGGTCAATCCCAAAGCTTGAGCACGTAGTGCTTTCACACGTTCCTTGCGGCTTAGAGCATCAGCCACCACATAGCTTTCCCGGATGATACCGGATTTCACAATCGTAGTCACTAAGAAGCTTACCCAACGTCGTTGTCGCATATTGAGCTCCTTCTGGTCCAGAATATGTTGAAGGCTTTTATGATCTGTGTATACGATGCATTTGGTTCCATACAGGTAATGCCTCCATATTTTAAGTGCGAATACTACAGCGCCCAACTCAAGATCATGAGTCGTGTAGTTCTTCTCGTGCACCTTAAGTTGTCGCGAAGCGTAGGCGATCACCTTATCTTTCTGCATTAGTACACATCCAACCCTTGATGCGAAGCACACAGTACACCACAAAATCATCAGTTCCGTCTGGGAGGGACAATATCGGTGCATTGCACAACTTATCTTTCAGCGTTTGGAGTGCCGTTCTTGCGCATCTCCCCAATCAAACTTCTTGTCTTTTTGAGTTAGCAACGTCAACGGTTGAGCGATCTTTGAAAGTTGCAATGAAACGACGATAGTATCCGGCTAGTCCTAAGAACTGCCGTATCTTGAAGGTGTCTGGGGTGTATCCCATTTCTTTACCGCTTCGATCTTGCCGGATCTACATGAATCCCGTCTTTGTAACCACATGACCCAAAAATTTCACCTCTCGTAGCCAGAATTCACACTTCGAGAACTTGGCGAAAAGTTCTCTTCTCTTAACAGTTCCAGTATTGCTCGAAGGTGTCTTCATGGTCCTCCTTCGATCGAGAGTAGATAATTATGTCGTCAATGAATACGATCACAAACTTATCCAAGTAAGGTTTGCACACCCGATTCATCAAGTCCATGAACACAGCTGGTGCGTTAGTCAATCCAAACGGCATGACCAAGAACTCATAGTGCCCATAACGGGTTCTAAATGTTGTCTTCGGTATGTCCTCCTCGAAAACTCTTAGTTGGTGATATCCAGATCGAAGGTCAATCTTGGAAAAATACAAAGCTCCTTGTAACTGATCAAACAGGTCGTCGATCCTGGGGAGAGGATACCGATTCTTCACAGTTAATTTGTTCAACTCACGGTAGTCGATGCACATACGGAACGACCCATCCTTCTTCTTGACATAACAACTGGTGCTCCCAAGGCGAGTGACTCGGCCGAAAAAAACCCTTCTCCAGTAGTTCCTGTAACTGGCTAGATAACTCTTGCATTTCAGACGGTGCCAACCGATACGGTGTCTTTGCTACCGGTGTAGCTCCAGGAACCAAATCAATGCGAATTCCACCTGTCGTGGAGGAGGCAAACCAAGCAAGTCATCAGGAAATACATCTGGGTAATTCCGCACTACAGGGATAGCTGCCAATTTCTGCTCCTCTTGTTTCTTTTCCACCACGTGAGCCAGAAAAGAATAGCACTGTTTTCGTAAACTCTGGCGTGCTTTCATGCAGGAAATAGCTTTAATTTCTCCCCGGTCTTTCTCCTTGAACTCTGAGTACTCCCCCGTCTGACATAGGGATTCGCACTACCTTTCTCGACAGACAATCTCGGCCCCGTGTTTCGACAACCAATCCATTCCCACAATCACATCGAAACTTCATAGCTCGAAGGGTATCAAGTCTATATCGAAGGTGTGGTTCTCTAATTATCGAGCACTTTCTAATAATCCCGTCGGCCTGAACAATCCTACCATTGGCCATTTCTACAGAGTAGCTAGTTTCTAGCCTACTAGGACTCAAATCGAGCAATTGCACAAATTCAGAAGATATAAAGCTATTGTCTGCTCCAGTGTCAAATAATACAGATGCAAAGTGATTATTGAGTAAGTGCGTACCCGTGACGACATTTGGGTCCTGACGGGCTTCATTGGCTCCAATGGCAAAAGCGCGTCCCCGAGCGCGTTCCCCTGGTTTGTCGGGCCTTGATTTCCAGCTATAGCCATAGTCTGATGTGGTTGTTCCCTGTTGGCCCGACGCCCGATTCAGTTGGGGCACATGTTCGGTAGTGATCAGGGCTTCCACACTCATAACAGCCCTGGCGTTCCCGGCGGGGTTAACCGCGTTGACTGGTGCGACCATATTCGGCGCTGTTCTGCAGTCTCTTGCTAAATGTCCCGGGCGTCTACAGTTAGCGCACACCCGGCACGACATAGCTGGGGGATGATGAAAGTTGCACCTATCACTCGGGGTGCGGACCCACATATTCTCGCCCGCCCTGGGTCACGGCCACAAAATTTTGGTTGTCTGGCCTTTTCTCGAATTCCGGCACTCGACCGGCTCGTTTCCCCAACTTCTTTCCTTTTCTTGGCTCCCCTGCCCCTAAACCCCTGTTCTCACCATTTCATCAGTTAGAGCGCCAGCCTTCAGATCGCGCTTGGATAGTAGGAGGAGCAGTAGCGGTTACCATTGCCGGATTTGAGGCGCAAGTCCCCAAATGTACCTCTCTATCCTTTTTGATTCCGGGGTGACTAGATGCGGAACCAACCTTGCTAGATCTCGTGAAAACGATCGGTGTAAGCTGCGTGTGCCAGCCCCACCATGGCATGATTCCAGAACTCATGCTCAAGTTTTTGCATCTCATTGAGAGGACAGTACTCCTCGTGATTAGGGCCTTGAACTCATCCACAACATTTGCATCGCGGATTCTCTTCCCCTAGCCTGATGTGATCTGAGTGTTCCACCACTTAGTGCCCTGCCCTGTAATGAGCAAGGGCGTACTTAATCCTTTGACTGTCGAGGCATTCGCTGATGTCGATCACGGCCTCCAACTTTTAAGCCATCTGGTCAGAGCTATGGCTCCACCTTTACCATCAAACTCTTGTGGTTTACAAGCCACAAATTCCTTGTACGAAACATCCCCGTCTAGCATTCACAACCCC
>CM046442.1:126446018-126531018 GCA_025506515.1 Flaveria trinervia
TGTCTTTGATTTGGAAGATCTTGTCGGTTGTTTCTGAATGATCTCTGGGCCTGTTAACTGACTTTCGCCAATCTCGCCCAACAAACAGGTGATCTACACTTCCTTCCGTACAACGCTTCGAACGGAGCACACCCAATGCTGGTGTGGTAGCTGTTATTGTAAGAGAACTCAATCAATGGCAAATGAGTATCCCAACTACCACCAAAGTCAATTACACACGCTCTCAGCATGTCTTCTAGCGTTTGTATAGTTCGTTCACTTGGCCATCTGTTTGAGGGTGATAGGCGGTACTCATCTAATCGAGTGCCCATTGCTTTCTGTAGTGTTTGCCAAAATCGTGAAGTGAATCGGCCGTCACGGTCGGATATGATTGACATCGGCACTCCGTGTCTTGTCACGACCTCTTTAATGTACAATCTCGCCAACTTGTCCATTTTGTAGTCTTCTCGGATTGGCAAGAAGTGTGCTGATTTCGTCATTCGATCCACTACGACCCATATCGAGTCATGCCCGTTGCTCGCTCAAGGAGTTTGGTAATGAAGTCCATGGCTATATTCTCCCATTTCCATTCGGGAATCTCAGGTTGCTGTAACAGTCCAGATGGTTCTGATGTTCAGCTTTAACTTTCGAGCATGTCAAGCATGCTGACGTACGTGGCAATGTCTTTCTTTAGGCCTGGCCACCAGTACAGATCTTTGAGATCGTGGTACATCTTGTCTGCGCCAGGATGAATAGAATATCGTGTCTTGTGTGCTTCATCCATGACCAAGGTACGTACACCTCCCCACTTGGGTACCCATATACGGTCCACGAAGTACTGTACACCATCGTCCTTGCACATCAGTTGTTTATCCAGCCCTCGGAATTCTTCTCCCGCAAGGTTTTCTTCTTTCAACGCCTCACTTTGTGCAATTTGGATCTGAGCTTTCAAATTTGTTTGAATGGTCAATCCCAAAGCTTGAGCACGTAGTGCTTTCACACGTTCCTTGCGGCTTAGAGCATCAGCCACCACATTAGCTTTCCCGGATGATACCGGATTTCACAATCGTAGTCACTAAGAAGCTTACCCAACGTCGTTGTCGCATATTGAGCTCCTTCTGGTCCAGAATATGTTGAAGGCTTTTATGATCTGTGTATACGATGCATTTGGTTCCATACAGGTAATGCCTCCATATTTTAAGTGCGAATACTACAGCGCCCAACTCAAGATCATGAGTCGTGTAGTTCTTCTCGTGCACCTTAAGTTGTCGCGAAGCGTAGGCGATCACCTTATCTTTCTGCATTAGTACACATCCCAACCCTTGATGCGAAGCATCACAGTACACCACAAAATCATCAGTTCCGTCTGGGAGGGACAATATCGGTGCATTGCACAACTTATCTTTCAGCGTTTGGAGTGCGTTCTTGCGCATCTCCCCAATCAAACTTCTTGTCTTTTTGAGTTAGCAACGTCAAGGTTGAGCGATCTTTGAAAAGTTTGCAATGAAACGACGATAGTATCCGGCTATCCTAAGAACTGCCGTATCTCTGAAGGTGTCTGGGGTGTATCCCATTCTTTACCGCTTCGATCTTGCCGGATCTACATGAATCCCGTCTTTGTTAACCACATGACCCAAAAATTTCACCTCTCGTAGCCAGAATTCACACTTCGAGAACTTGGCGAAAAGTTTCTCTTCTCTTAACAGTTCCAGTATTGCTCGAAGGTGTTCTTCATGGTCCTCCTTCGATCGAGAGTAGATAATTATGTCGTCAATGAATACGATCACAAACTTATCCAAGTAAGGTTTGCACACCCGATTCATCAAGTCCATGAACACAGCTGGTGCGTTAGTCAATCCAAACGGCATGACCAAGAACTCATAGTGCCCATAACGGGTTCTAAATGTTGTCTTCGGTATGTCCTCCTCGAAAACTCTTAGTTGGTGATATCCAGATCGAAGGTCAATCTTGGAAAAATACAAAGCTCCTTGTAACTGATCAAACAGGTCGTCGATCCTGGGGAGAGGATACCGATTCTTCACAGTTAATTTGTTCAACTCACGGTAGTCGATGCACATACGGAACGACCCATCCTTCTTCTTGACATATAACACTGGTGCTCCCCAAGGCGAGTGACTCGGCCGAATAAAACCCTTCTCCAGTAGTTCCTGTAACTGGCTAGATAACTCTTGCATTTCAGACGGTGCCAACCGATACGGTGTCTTTGCTACCGGTGTAGCTCCAGGAACCAATCAATGCGAAATTCCACCTGTCGTGGAGGAGGCAAACCAAGCAAGTCATCAGGAAATACATCTGGGTAATTCCGCACTACAGGGATAGCTGCCAATTTCTGCTCCTCTTGTTTCTTTTCCACCACGTGAGCCAGAAAGAATAGCACTGTTTTCGTAAACTCTGGCGTGCTTTCATGCAGGAAATAGCTTTAATTTCTCCCCGGTCTTTCTCCTTGAACTCTGAGTACTCCCCCGTCTGACATAGGGATTCGCACTACCTTTTCTCGACAGACAATCTCGGCCCCGTGTTTCGACAACCAATCCATTCCCACAATCACATCGAAACTTCATAGCTCGAAGGGTATCAAGTCTATATCGAAGGTGTGGTTCTCTAATATTATCGAGCACTTTCTAATAATCCCGTCGGCCTGAACAATCCTACCATTGGCCATTTCTACAGAGTAGCTAGTTTCTAGCCTACTAGGACTCAAATCGAGCAATTGCACAAATTCAGAAGATATAAAGCTATTGTCTGCTCCAGTGTCAAAAATACAGATGCAAAGTGAATTGAGTAAGTGCGTACCCGTGACGACATTTGGGTCCTGACGGCTTCATTGGCTCCAATGCAAAAAGCGGTCCGAGAGCCGCGTTCCCCTGGTTGTCGGGCCTTGATTTCCAGCTATAGCCATAGTCTGATGCTGGTTGTTCCCTTGTTGGCCCGACGCCCGATTCAGTTTGGGGCACATGTTTCGGTAGTGATCAGGGCTTCCACACTCATAACAGCCCCTGGCGTTCCCGGCGGGGTTAACCGCGTTGACTGGTGCGACCATATTCGGCGCTGTTCTGCAGTCTCTTGCTAAATGTCCCGGGCGTCTACAGTTAGCGCACACCGGCACGACATAGCTGGGGGATGATGAAAGTTGCACCTATCACATCGGGGGTGCGGACCCACATATCTCGCCCTGCCCTGGGTCACGGCCACAAAATTTTTGGTTGTCTTGGCCCTTTTCTCGAATTTCCCGGCACTCGACCGGCTCGTTTCCCCAACTTCTTTCCTTTTCTTGGCTCCCCTGCCCAATACCCCTGTTCTCACCATTTCATCAGTTAGAGCGCCAGCCTTCAGAATCGCGCTCTGGATAGTAGGAGGAGCAGTAGCGGTTACCATTGCCCGGATTTGAGGCGCAAGTCCCCAAATGTACCTCTCTATCCTTTTTGATTCCGGGGTGACTAGATGCGGAACCAACCTTGCTAGCTCGTGAAAACGATCGGTGTAAGCTGCGTGCCCAGCCCCCACCATGGCATGATTCCAGAACTCATGCTCAAGTTTTTGCATCTCATTGAGAGGACAGTACTCCTCGGTGATTAGGGCCTTGAACTCATCCCACAACATTTGCATCGCGGATTCTCTTCCCCTAGCCTGAATCTGAGTGTTCCACCACGTTAGTGCCTTGCCCTGTAATGAGCAAGTGGCGTACTTAATCCTTTGACTGTCGAGGCATTCGCTGATGTCGATCACGGCCTCCAACTTTTCAAGCCATCTGGTCAGAGCTATGGCTCCACCTTTACCATCAAACTCTTGTGGTTTACAAGCCACAAATTCCTTGTACGAACATCCCCGTCTAGCATTCACAACCCCAGTCTCATTAACAATTACAGTTTCGTTAACGGCTGTACCACCATTTCCGGTCTCCTGATTGCTTTCGTTCCCAGTCGGGTTACCGTTATCCTCATTATCATTGCCACCGTCCCCGTGGGGGTGAGAATTCTGAAGAGCATCGCTCACTTGGGCCACGATAGTCGGAATTAGTGCGGCTAGCTGTTGAGCGATCAGGGCCGCCACATCCCGTTCCCTCTCCTTGATTGTTACTGGCAGGAGCATCACTTGTTCTTGGGTTCGTCCCCTGCCTCTGCCTCTGCCTCTGCCCCATGGGGCTTCAATTCTGCTACTATTACTGCGAGTAGATCTTCGAGGCGGCATGTTTATTCATAAAAGAGGTAACATATAAGCTTTAGTCACCATAAGATACACAAGTATTCCACTTATCAAGTTCCAATATTCATGTTCCGGTTGGTCAAGATCACCATGCAGCCCATTTCAAGCATATCTCGGTATGTATACTGGTGATGTTATATATAGGGTTCCCCGCAGCGTTCCCACCACACCCACGATGTACCGAGAATGATGCCCGATCCGGTTACATGACATCCGACTTTCCTTCTCATCATATCCATAATAATCCATCAAGTCAACTGAGAGCCCAAACATGTAATCACGTATAGTCTGGTGGAGGTTGCCTATCTCGCATCCTTAAAGGATTCAGACATAGCCTCCTCGGGCCGGTCTCAGTATCCAAGGTTAAGCGCAGTATATGATCTGTGAAGATCTCTTCAGGTCTCAATACCCGAATTTGGTTATGATAACTTGGCGCGCAGAGGGAACGGAAGATCTAATAGGAGCATCTCATAAAGAGTGAGCACAAGGGCTCTCTCATAGGATGAAAAGATCACGAAATAGATAGACAAACGAACAAGTAATGAGGAACACGTATGAGATACAAAATGCACACAACCCTGGCATGAAATCTACATGAAGGTTCCTAGGTTATAGTGTAGGTCAAGTGTATTGCCTAATTCTCTATAACCAATGGCTCTGATACCAGTCTGTCACCACCCCCTAAGAGCGGAAACACAGGGGTTAACGAGACGGGAATCGTCATAACACATGGTAAGCGATAGAGATGCAATAATAATAATGATGACAAGCGTGTCATGCCAACACCCGACAGCAAGGGGACTTGTGTCGTGTTTAGTCAGTAATCACGACCACATAGCCATAAGCATAAACATGATACATAAATCACAAAACATAGATGATACATTGTATGCAATTCCACAACCCGGGAACAAGTTACAAGTATAATGTTGTTTGAAATAGAACAACAATCGTTTTCAAAAAGACAAGTTTAGCCCGAAAATGCATCCTAGGGTCTCCACTAAGGCACACACCTAGAACCTCAGCTAGCATGATCACCTAAAAAGATATGCTCAAAATGGTCAACAAAATTGTTGGTGAGTTCGCAAGTTTAAAGTAAATAAACAATTGATGTTGTATAAAGTTGTTGCAGAATACCGTGCATACAGTTATAAGTAAGCAAAATCACATGACAAGAGCTTTACAACCAAACCTAATGACGTACACAAAGAATCTTGTCGGAATATATTCACCCAAGGCCCGTACCTGGCTATTGTTGGTACTAACTAGTATACCAACACGAGGGTGGGGGGTCAACCCAGTAGTACTACCAATACCTAACCGTCGGTTCCACACTGGAATTAAATGGTTGTAAGAAAGAACCACAAAGCAGACTCAAGCATGTATCAGATAAGTACCACAAAACAGTAGCACGTTGATTCCAAGTATGTAAATTGTATGTATGTTGTACATCATAGAAAATGGGTGAGCACACTTTTCCCCCATGTTTGTAAATGTTTGTAAAGTAGTAAGCATAAAAAGGGGCCACGAAACTCACTTGTTAAGTGGTAAGTATGAAAGATCGAGATTCCCAACAGTTGAATGCAATGATTGGTCAAACACCTATTGACAGTTATTGTCAAGCATTAATGACATGTATAAAGCGTATAGTATGTTTGGTCGGTTCGGTTGTATCGGTTCGGTCGTGGGTAGCACACACACACAAACGGACACACGTATCAGATCTTATGTAGATCCAAGTACTACGAGTAGTCGTCATGCTTATGACATCCGTGAAATGATCTCGTGGTTAAAAAGATAGCACTTGTTAAGTATTTGGAGTTTCAATGGATTGTCGTTAATTGTAAAATGTTAGGTTGTTTTCAATTGAAATAGTATGTGCATGTTGATAGCGTTGACTTTAATCTTTGTGGTCAAGCAATGACACTTTTACTGATCTTACCTTATCATCGTCAGTCACACAACAGACCAGACGCTAGACTCAACGCTCCATCCTTACGAATCAACATTCAATCGTACGAATCAGCTTCATTTGTACGATTGAGTCTTCCGTATGGTTGGCATTCAGTCGTACCACACAACACACATTCGCACGACCCAACCTCCATGCGCACGAATCAACCCTCAATCGTGCGAATTAGCTACTTTCGTGCGATTGAACCTTCATTCGTGCGATTGGACTCCAGTCTTGCGAAACACACACAATCGCATACATTCAGTCGTTCACTGACTCAATCGCACACAATCATTCATACGCATGACTCGATCACATACACTCATTCGCACGCATGAATCAATCGCATACAAACTCACAGTCGCACGACATGCCTAGTCGCACAACTCAGTCGCACGATTGACTTAGACGCAAGATTCAGTCGCACGACTCACTCAGTCGCACGGCTCAATCGCCTGGCAGACCCAGTCGCCTGAACTGCAGAATCGCAACTGTGGTCGAGCTGAGCAGCCCCCGAGCTGCCTAAACGCGAGTTTTACACCACAAGGACTTCCAAAACACAAACATACACAACATAAACACAGAACAAGAAGAGCACACAACACCTCACACCCCACCACACACGACCTCATGTGTTAGTTGAACCCGACACCCGAAACCCTAGTTTGGACAACCGTGATAAGCAAGGAAAAGGACAACAAGGCGTCTACCTACTAGAATGGAGCATACTAGGCCATAGGTGGAGTCTAGACAACAAGAACAAGACCAGCGGGTTGGATTTGGTGCTAGAGAAGAAAATGTGTGTGTACGGAGTGAGAGGGTGAAGAAGATGAAGTGAATGAGGAATGTGGCTGGGAATGGGGTTATATACCCAGTCCAAGTTTACAAAATTACAAGTTTAGTCCCTGCACTTAACCCTCGAGTTTCCCAAAAATTTGTTTCGGTTGATTGCGATCTTAAAATGTTCGTTATATTAAGGTTAAAAGCGTGTTTAATGGCATTTGATAGTCAAAAATGGTTTTATTAATGACAATGGTTGAAATTAAAATGAATATTTGGGGGTAATGGTGATGAAATTTATAAAGGTTTATGCTTAACACACGTTCTCGGAGGAAGTACAGGCGCAAGGGAAAAATAAGCAGACGTGATTCTTTAAAGCAGGAGTTCATGAAGAAAAGGAAGAATAATTAAAATATTTCTATGCTTATTTATGTCGTTCGACGGACCTTAAGGCGATGGATGTCACAGTATCCCCAGTTGAGAGAATTTCGTCCCGAAATTCAGCTGGAGTTAGGTCCAAGAGTGTCATCCACGAATAGGTGTGGGTATTTGAGTTTCATTTGATCTTCCTGTTCCCATGTAAACTCTGGCCCTCGTTTTGAATTCCACCTTACGCGAACAATTGTATTCTACTGCGCTTCAACTGTTTGACCTTACGATCCATGACCTCAATGGGTTCCTTATAAAATGAAGCTTTTCGTTGATTTTGATATCGTCAATGGGTATGTGAATTGATTCGTCAGCCAAACACTTCTTGAGGTTCGACACATGAAAAGTATCATGCACACCATTGAGTTCTTGTGGTAACCTTAATCAGTAAGCCACTGGACCAATTCTTTCTGTAATCTCTAATGGTCCAATGTATCTTAGGGCTAACTTCCCTTTCTTTCCAAACCGAACAACTCCTTTCCAAGGAGAAACTTTGAGTAACACTCGGTCCCCAACGTTGAATTCTAGAGGTTTTCGACGATTGTCGGCGTAGCTCTTTGGCGATCTCTAGCGGCTTTCAGCCTGTCTTTGATTGGAAGATCTTGTCGGTTGTTTCTTGAATGATCTCTGGGCCTGTTAACTGACTTTCGCCAATCTCGGCCCAACAAACAGGTGATCTACACTTCCTTCCGTACAACGCTTCGAACGGAGCACACCCAATGCTGGTGTGGTAGCTGTTATTGTAAGAGAACTCAATCAATGGCAAATGAGTATCCCAACTACCACCAAAGTCAATTACACACGCTCTCAGCATGTCTTCTAGCGTTTGTATAGTTCGTTCACTTTGGCCATCTGTTTGAGGGTGATAGGCGGTACTCATGTCTAATCGAGTGCCCATTGCTTTCTGTAGTGTTTGCCAAAATCGTGAAGTGAATCGGCCGTCACGGTCGGATATGATTGACATCGGCACTCCGTGTCTTGTCACGACCTCTTTAATGTACAATCTCGCCAACTTGTCCATTTTGTAGTCTTCTCGGATTGGCAAGAAGTGTGCTGATTTCGTCATTCGATCCACTACGACCCATATCGAGTCATGCCCGTTGCTCGCTCAAGAAGTTTGGTAATGAAGTCCATGGCTATATTCTCCCATTTCCATTCGGGAATCTCAGGTTGCTGTAACAGTCCAGATGGTTTCTGATGTTCAGCTTTAACTTTCGAGCATGTCAAGCATCTGCTGACGTACGTGGCAATGTCTTTCTTTAGGCCTGGCCACCAGTACAGATCTTTGAGATCGTGGTACATCTTGTCTGCGCCAGGATGAATAGAATATCGGTCTTGTGTGCTTCATCCATGACCAAGGTACGTACACCTCCCCACTTGGGTACCCCTATACGGTCCACGAAGTACTGTACACCATCGTCCTTGCACATCAGTTGTTTATCCAGCCTCGGAATTCTTCTCCCGCAAGGTTTTCTTCTTTCAACGCCTCACTTTGTGCAATTTGGATCTGAGCTTTCAAATTTGTTTGAATGGTCAATCCCAAAGCTTGAGCACGTAGTGCTTTCACACGTTCCTTGCGGCTTAGAGCATCAGCCACCACATTAGCTTTCCCCGGATGATACCGGATTTCACAATCGTAGTCACTAAGAAGCTTTACCCAACGTCGTTGTCGCATATTGAGCTCCTTCTGGTCCAGAATATGTTGAAGGCTTTTATGATCTGTGTATACGATGCATTTGGTTCCATACAGGTAATGCCTCCATATTTTAAGTGCGAATACTACAGCGCCCAACTCAAGATCATGAGTCGTGTAGTTCTTCTCGTGCACCTTAAGTTGTCGCGAAGCGTAGGCGATCACCTTATCTTTCTGCATTAGTACACATCCCAACCCTTGATGCGAAGCATCACACACAACACCACAAAATCATCAGTTCCGTCTGGGAGGGACAATATCGGTGCATTGCACAACTTATCTTTCAGCGTTTGGAGTGCCCGTTCTTGCGCATCTCCCCATCAAACTTCTTGTCTTTTTGAGTAGCAACGTCAACGGTTGAGCGATCTTTGAAAAGTTTGCAATGAAACGACGATAGTATCCGGCTAGTCCTAAGAACTGCCGTATCTCTGAAGGTGTCTGGGGTGTATCCCATTTCTTTACCGCTTCGATCTTGCCCGGATCTACATGAATCCCGTCTTTGTTAACCACATGACCCAAAATTCACCTCTCGTAGCCAGAATTCACACTTCGAGAACTTGGCGAAAAGTTTCTCTTCTCTTAACAGTTCCAGTATTGCTCGAAGGTGTTCTTCATGGTCCTCCTTCGATCGAGAGTAGATAATTATGTCGTCAATGAATACGATCACAAACTTATCCAAGTAAGGTTTGCACACCCGATTCATCAAGTCCATGAACACAGCTGGTGCGTTAGTCAATCCAACGGCATGACCAAGAACTCATAGTGCCCAAACGGGTTCTAAATGTTGTCTTCGGTATGTCCTCCTCGAAAACTCTTAGTTGGTGATATCCAGATCGAAGGTCAATCTTGGAAAAATACAAAGCTCCTTGTAACTGATCAAAGGTCGTCGATCCTGGGGAGAGGATACCGATTCTTCACAGTTAATTTGTTCAACTCACGGTAGTCGATGCACATACGGAACGACCCATCCTTCTTCTTGACATATAACACTGGTGCTCCCCAAGGCGAGTGACTCGGCCGAATAAAACCCTTCTCCAGTAGTTCCTGTAACTGGCTAGATAACTCTTGCATTTCAGACGGTGCCAACCGATACGGTGTCTTTGCTACCGGTGTAGCTCCAGGAACCAAATCAATGCGAAATTCCACCTGTCGTGGAGGAGGCAAACCAAGCAAGTCATCAGGAAATACATCTGGGTAATTCCGCACTACAGGGATAGCTGCCAATTTCTGCTCCTCTTGTTTCTTTTCCACCACGTGAGCCAGAAAAGAATAGCACTGTTTTCGTAAACTCTGGCGTGCTTTCATGCAGGAAATAGCTTTAATTTTCTCCCCGGTCTTTCTCCTTGAACTCTGAGTACTCCCCCGTCTGACATAGGGATTCGCACTACCTTTTCTCGACAGACAATCTCGGCCCCGTGTTTCGACAACCAATCCATTCCCACAATCACATCGAAACTTCATAGCTCGAAGGGTATCAAGTCTATATCGAAGGTGTGGTTCTCTAATATTATCGAGCACTTTCTAATAATCCCGTCGGCCTGAACAATCCTACCATTGGCCATTTCTACAGAGTAGCTAGTTTCTAGCCTACTAGGACTCAAATCGAGCAATTGCACAAATTCAGAAGATATAAAGCTATTGTCTGCTCCAGTGTCAAATAATACAGATGCAAAGTGATTATTGAGTAAGTGCGTACCCGTGACGACATTTGGGTCCTGACGGGCTTCATTGGCTCCAATGGCAAAAGCGCGTCCCCGAGCCGCGTTCCCCTGGTTTGTCGGGCCTTGATTTCCAGCTATAGCCATAGTCTGATGCTGGTTGTTCCCTTGTTGGCCCGACGCCGATTCAGTTTGGGGCACATGTTTCGGTAGTAGTGATCAGGGCTTCCACACTCATAACAGCCCCTGGCGTTCCCGGCGGGGTTAACCGCGTTGACTGGTGCGACCATATTCGGCGCTGTTCTGCAGTCTCTTGCTAAATGTCCCGGGGTCTACAGTTAGCGCACACCCGGCACGACATAGCTGGGGGATGATGAAAGTTGCACCTATCACATCGGGGTGCGGACCCACATATTCTCGCCCCGCCCTGGGTCACGGCCACAAAATTTTTGGTTGTCTTGGCCCTTTTCTCGAATTTCCCGGCACTCGACCGGCTCGTTTCCCCAACTTCTTTCCTTTTCTTGGCTCCCCTGCCCAATACCCCTGTTCTCACCATTTCATCAGTTAGAGCGCCAGCCTTCAGAATCGCGCTCTGGATAGTAGGAGGAGCAGTAGCGGTTACCATTGCCCGGATTTGAGGCGCAAGTCCCCAAATGTACCTCTCTATCCTTTTTGATTCCGGGGTGACTAGATGCGGAACCAACCTTGCTAGCTCGTGAAAACGATCGGTGTAAGCTGCGTGCCCAGCCCCCACCATGGCATGATTCCAGAACTCATGCTCAAGTTTTTGCATCTCATTGAGAGGACAGTACTCCTCGGTGATTAGGGCCTTGAACTCATCCCACACATTTGCATCGCGGATTCTCTTCCCCTAGCCTGAATCTGAGTGTTCCACCACGTTAGTGCCTGCCCTGTAATGAGCAAGTGGCGTACTTAATCCTTGACTGTCGAGGCATTCGCTGATGTCGATCACGGCCTCCAACTTTTCAAGCCATCTGGTCAGAGCTATGGCTCCACCTTACCATCAAACTCTTGTGGTTTACAAGCCACAAATTCCTTGTACGAACATCCCCGTCTAGCATTCACAACCCCAGTCTCATTAACAATTACAGTTTCGTTAACGGCTGTGTACCACCATTTCCGGTCTCCTGATTGCTTTCGTTCCCAGTCGGGTTACCGTTATCCTCATTTCATTGCCACCGTCCCCGTGGGGGTGAGAATTCTGAAGAGCATCGCTCACTTGGGCCACGATAGTCGGAATTAGTGCGGCTAGCTGTTGAGCGATCAGGGCCGCCACATCCGCGTTCCCTCTTCCTTGATTGTTACTGGCAGAGCATCACTTGTTCTTGGGGTTCGTCCCCTGCCCTGCCTCTGCCTCTGCCCCATGGGGCTTCAATTCTGCTACTATTACTGCGAGTAGATCTTCGAGGCGGCATGTTCTATTCATAAAAGAGGTAACATATAAGCTTTAGTCACCATAAGATACACAAGTATTCCACTTATCAAGTTCCAATATTCATGTTCCGGTTGGTCAAGATCACCATGCAGCCCATTTCAAGCATATTCTCGGTATACTGGTGATGTTTATGTATAGGGTTCCCCGCAGCGTTCCCACCACACCCACGATGTACCGAGAATGATGCCCGATCGGTTACATGACATCCGACTTTCCTTCTCATCATATCCATAATAATCCATCAAGTCAACTGAGAGCCCAAACATGTAATCACGTATAGTCTGGTGGAGGTTGCCTATCTCGCATCCTTAAAGGATTCAGACATAGCCTCCTCGGGCGTCTCAGTATCCAAGGTTAAGCGCAGTATATATCTGTGAAGATCTCTTCAGGTCTCAATACCCGAATTTGGTTATGATAACTTGGCGCGCAGAGGGAACGGAAGATCTAATAGGAGCATCTCATAAAGAGTGAGCACAAGGGCTCTCTCATAGGATGAAAAGATCACGAAATAGATAGACAAACGAACAAGTAATGAGGAACACGTATGAGATACAAAATGCACACAACCCTGGCATGAAATCTACATGAAGGTTCCTAGGTTATAGTGTAGGTCAAGTGTATTGCCTAATTCTCTATAACCAATGGCTCTGATACCAGTCTGTCACAACCCCCGCTAAGAGCGGAAACACAGGGGGTGTAACGAGACGGGAATCGTCATAACACATGGTAAGCGATAGAGATGCAATAATAATAATGATGACAAGCGTGTCATGCCAACACCCGACAGCAAGGGGACTTGTGTCGTGTTTAGTCAGTAATCACGACCACATAGCCATAAGCATAAACATGATACATAAATCACAAAACATAGATGATACATTGTATGCAATTCCCACAACCCGGGAACAAGTTACAAGTATAATGTTGTTTGAAATAGATACAACAATCGTTTTCAAAAAGACAAGTTTAGCCCGAAAATGCATCCTAGGGTCTCCACTAAGGCAACACACCTAGAACCTCAGCTAGCATGATCACCTAAAAAGATATGCTCAAAATGGTCAACAAAATTGTTGGTGAGTTCGCAAGTTTAAAGTAAATAAACAATTGATGTTGTATAAAGTTGTTGCAGAATACCGTGCATACAGTTATAAGTAAGCAAAATCACATGACAAGAGCTTTACAACCAAACCTAATGACGTACACAAAGAATCTTGTCGGAATATATTCACCCAAGGCCCGTACCTGGCTATTGTTGGTACTAACTAGTATACCAACACGAGGGTGGGGGTGTCAACCCAGTAGTACTACCAATACCTAACCGTCGGTTCCACACTGGAATTAAATGGTTGTAAGAAAGAACCCAAAGCAGACTCAAGCATGTATCAGATAAGTACCCCAAAACAGTAGCACGTTGATTCCAAGTATGTAAATTGTATGTATGTTGTACATCATAGAAAATGGGTGAGCACACTTTTCCCCATGTTTGTAAATGTTTGTAAAGTAGTATAAGCATAAAAAGGGGCCACGAAACTCACTTGTTAAGTGGTAAGTATGAAAGATCGATATTCCCAACAGTTGAATGCAATGATTGGTCAAACACCTATTGACAGTTATTGTCAAGCATTAATGACATGTATAAAGCGTATAGTATGTTTGGTCGGTTCGGGTTGTATCGGTTCGGTCGTGGGTAGCACACAACACCAAGGACACACGTATCAGATCTTATGTAGATCCAAGTACTACGAGTAGTCGTCATTGCTTATGACATCCGTGAAATGATCTCGTGGTTAAGAAAGATAGCACTTGTTAAGTATTTGGAGTTTCAATGGGATTGTCGTTAATTGTAAAATGTTAGGTTGTTTTCAATTGAAATAGTATGTGCATGTTGATAGCGTTGACTTTAATCTTTGTGGTCAAGCAATGACATTTTACTGATCTTACCTTATCATCGTCAGTCACACAACAAGACAGACGCTAGACTCAACGCTCCATCCTTACGAATCAACATTCAATCGTACGAATCAGCTTCATTTGTACGATTGAGTCTTCATTCGTATGGTTTGCATTCAGTCGTACCACACAACACACATTCGCACGACCCAACCTCCATGCGCACGAATCAACCCTCAATCGTGCGAATTAGCTACTTTCGTGCGATTGAACCTCATTCGTGCGATTGGACTCCAGTCTTGCGAAACACACACAATCGCATACATTCAGTCGTTCACCTGACTCATCGCACACAATCATTCATACGCATGACTCGATCACATACACTCATTCGCACGCATGACTCAATCGCATACAAACTCACAGTCGCACGACATGCCTAGTCGCACAACTCAGTCGCACGATTGACTTAGACGCAAGATTCAGTCGCACGACTCACTCAGTCGCACGGCTCAATCGCCTGGCAGACCCAGTCGCCTGAACTGCAGAATCGCAACTGTGGTCGAGCTGAGCAGCCCCGAGCTGCCCTAAACGCGAGTTTTACACCACAAGGACTTCCAAAAACACTCTACAAACATACACAAACATGAAACACAAGCAGAAAGACCTCACACGCACCCACACGACCTCATGTGTTCGAGTTGAACCCGAACACCCGAAACCCTAGTTTGGACAACCGTGAATAAGCAAGGAAAAGGGACAACCAAGGTCGTCTACCTGCTAGAATGGAGCATACTAGGCATAGGTGGAGTCTAGACAACAAGAACAAGACAGCGGGTTGGATTTGGTGCTAGAATGAAGAAAATGTGTGTGTAGGAGTGAAGAGGTGAAGAAGATGAAGTGAATGAGGAATGTGGGGAATGGGGTTTATATACCCAGTCCAAGTTTACAAAATTACAAGTTTAGTCCCTGCACTTAACCCTCGAGTTTCCCAAAAATTTGTTTCGGTTGATTGCGATCTTAAAATGTTCGTTATATTAAGGTTAAAAGCGTGTTTAATGGCATTTGATAGTCAAAAATGGTTTTATTAATGAAAATGGTTGAAATTAAAAATGACATATTTGGGGGTATGGTGATGAAATTTATAAAGGTTTATGCTTAACACACGTTCTCGGAGGAAGTACAGCAGAAGGGAATAAGCAGACGTGATTCCTTAAAGTAGGAGTTCATGAAGAAAAGGAAGAATAATTAAAAATATTTCTATGCTTTTATGTCGTTCGACGGACCTTAAGGCGACGGATGTCACACAACGGCTCAGTCGCATGACAGACCAAGTCGCCTGAACAGCAGGTTCACAACTGCTGAAGTGCAGAGCAGCCTTCGGCTGCCCCAAACATGAGTTTTACACAACAAGAACTTTCAAAAACACACTACAAACAAGAAGCATACGCAGAGAAAGAATCACACGCACCCACGCGACCACATGTGTTCGGGTTGAACCCGAACACCTGAACCCTAGAAATGGACAGCAGTAAAACGAGCAAGAAAGGGACAACCAAGGTCGTCTACCTGCAAGGATGAAGTAGACTAGGTTGTAGATGAAGTCTAGACGACGAAAACGAGACGAAACGGGGCGGTTTTGGTGCAAAGAAGAAGATGTAAGGTGAAGAAGAAGAATGAAGAAGAAGTGAAGAAGATGAAGAATGAAGAATGGCTGGGAATGGGGGTTTTTATACCCATTCCAAGTTTGCAAAATATCAATTTTAGTCCCTGCACTTAGCCCCTGAGTTCCCAAATTTGTTTCGGTTGATACGACTTTAAAAGTGTGTTATATTAATAATGGAAGCGTAATAAATGATAATTGGTTCTTAAAAATGGTTTTATTAGTAACAATAATATATATGAAAATGACATATTTAGTGATAATAATGATAAAATTTGTAAAGTTTTAAGCATAGCACACGTTCACGAAGAAAACACAAGCACAAGGATAATAAAAGCAAGTATGATATCACACAGGGAGTTAATAAAGATGAGGGATGAGTGATCAAGGAAAAGTTAACGGATAATCACGTTAATTGATGGACCTTGAGGTGACGGATGTCACACAGTGCGCTATGACAGGGCCGTTAAACGGAAAAAAATAAGTGTACAAATGTCGAATTACACACAGACGCTGTGGCATGTTAACTCACAACATTTAGACTGAAATATAAAACACAAAATTTGTAAATATGAAAAGTATAGGTGACCAAATTTAAAAGTAAAAACTAATGGGACTAAATTGTCAAATATGACCAAATTTGATGATGGTGATATGGGGACAAGGATGTGATGATGTGCGATTGATGTTTGGTAGCAGTAGTGGTGGTGTTGTGGTGGTGGTGGTGTCTATTGGTGGTGAAGATGAAGATGAGAGATGGTGATATTGTTTTATTTCACAAGCTACAAATGATGGTGGGTGGTGAGGATGATGTGATGATATAATGCCCGGTGATGGTTGTTGGCGATGGTTACCCACGGTGGTTGCAGTTGATGGATACCAGAGGTGGTGTTGGTGAAATCAATCTGAATCTAAGGGAATTTGAATACATATATGTGTATATATAATTATTGAATTACACATAAAGTTCTTTATTTATATTAACTGACATAAATAATCATTTTAAGTTACATAATAGTCATTGTAAAATAAAAAGATAAAAATACCCCTAGATTTAATAGAAAAATTAACGTTAGTTAGCGTTAATACCTTAACTCGTTACAAAATTGAAATCACAATACCCAAACCTATTACTTGAAACCATTAGTACCCAAACCTGTTATTTTAAATAAACCATAAGGATCATTTGTATAATTAGCTCCATTAATTAATAATATTAATATTAATTAATTTTATTATTAATTTCACTTCTCTTCAATTTCTTCTCTTCTTCTTTTGCACGCACAGCCTTAAAGCATTCGTTGCTCGCTCTTGCTCGACGTGCGTTCGGAATTTGTTCGAAATATGTTCATTGCGAACTTCAGCTCGGTAGTAACGAGTCGATCGGCTTGGATCACTTTGTAAACGAGTCAATTACAAGCAAAAGTTCGCTCGAATCGGTTCTACTTTATTATATATATATATATATATATATATATATATATATATATATATATATATTGTTTTAAGTCAATAAAACTTAGGACCTAATATTACCAACATCTCTCATTTCAATATAATCGGATATCACACTTATCAGTTGAGTTATACAAATTATCCGTCGCTCCTTTGCTCGAAGCTCGTTCGAAAGATTAATGTTCGATAAATGCTCATTCGATTTTCCGCTCGGTTGTACATGAGCCGATCGGCTCGGTTCAGTTTGAAAAAGAGCCAAACACAAGCAAAGGTCCTTTCGGTTTGGTTTGGCTCGTGAGTAGCCCTATGCACATCACAAGGACCTTCACGTTACTTCTTCAAACTCGGCTATCCTAAATGTAAACTTACTAAACTTGGTGGAATAAAGTCAGTTTTTCATATGTAATCTTAGTGTAGGTATAAATTTACAAGATTTTTATTTTAATAATTACTCTGAAAGGGTTTATACTCTTTACATCTTCGTATTAACTTAACACTTTTACAACTTTTATAGTTAATGCCATCAATATTTTCTGTCAAATTCAATCAAGTTTCATGCACATCAGGGTAATATGTTCTTAATAGCTTTTAAAATACTATTCTTCGATCTATAAAGTAAAATAGAAAGAAAAAAACAAATACATCTTTACTCACTCATACCTTTATAATCTTTTGATGAATATACTTTCAGTTAATCTCAATTGTTGGAAATTTAGTAAAAAAGTGAAGTTTTCATTAACTTTGTACACTAATAAGTATTAGTATTTGTTACCAATATAATTATTATTTAGTGGGTTGGTATTCTATGGTATGAGAGAATGACAACGAATTAAAACATGTTAAAAACATAATTACAATGAATGAGATATCGATATTTAAAATTGGATAGTTAAGACATAAAAACGATGTAATTGAATTTGGTGAAATATGAGTTCTTCCAAAATGGAGGAGTGACAAAATCTGAAATGATTTATAAGGGTGGACTTCTACAAAGAAGTGTTTATGTATGGTTAGGGACACCCGGTGGGTGGCTGGTAGTTGAATCTGGCGCTTTGATGGTGCACTTGCACTTCGCACGCTTGAGAGTTGCCGCCTTTAGTATTTTTGAATTGTTCGGCAGGTGTTGCACAACCACGGATGGTTTGGAAGTCTACACTTGGTTGCCGGTGGTGGTTAGTTCTGAGTCATCGGCTGATGCACGTGTGTGCAACTGCGTGCCAAAGTCCATCTGCTGATTGAAAGCAGTTCAGCAGATGCTTCTGCTGATTTGTTCCTACTAAACGACACAGTTCAACAGTTTCTGCTGCTCTGTTCAACTCCAAGCAATGTTCAGCAGATGCTTCTGTGATCTTATCCTACTAAACTACATAGTTCAACAGTTATTGCTGCTTTGTCCAACTCCAAGCAATAAGTAACCATTTAACCTAGCATTAAGTTAATGTTAATTAGAGACTTGTGGCCTGACTAACATTAACTCAAGACTCTTGCTCTAACTAAGTTGTAACTACTCCACAATTCACAGTTCAACAACTAAGTTGTTATATAATTTATATTACATAGTTTTCTTATTTCAAACGATGTATGTAACCTAATTTTTACTCAAGAAATTCTACATACTTTTTTTCTAAGACCATCAATTGCATATTTTTCTTAAGTTTGAACTTTCTATATAAAAAGATATATATATAATTACATCTTTAATTATAAATTTTAATACTTTATTTTATAACAATAATCACCGATAATAAGTTACATCTCTAGGTACAAAAGCGATTACCAAAATTTTTAAACAATTATAATACCTAAAACTCAATATGTAAAAATCTCTTGATAAAACTAATAGTACCATAGTCATTAAATAAGTTAATTTTAATAGAATTGATAAATACATAATATATATGTTTTAGGGTAAATGTTCAAATGCAAAGGCACTTAAACTAATTATTAAAAAGTTTAGTAAATAATCTCAACAATCAATATATCTTCTTAATCAATGATTGAAATCAAATAATAAAAAAAAATTTGTTAGGTGGATATTTTAATCAAACATCGGGTTATAAATAAATAATATGCAGGCGTTCAAAGAAACCATCAATGGTTCTAATACACACGTGGGATTATTATGACATTTGTGCCGAATAATACAACAAGATTTCTAATGTTAGTTAAGATGTATACAATGAAAGACTCATTAATTTTATATTTTGATTGCATTACTTAATTAGAAAATGAGTTCTTTATCATAAACATGGTTAAGCATTATTTGGTTGTTGCTGAAATCGTACTACAACTCCTCCATAGAAACTCACACTTAAACTAAGACATTATCAAACAATCATGGGCCATTGCATTCAATAACTTGAACAGTTGAACCCTAAATGTGTACCTTTTTAATTGTATCTCGACGACTCTAAATTTGTGAAACAGACATTCTAAATATGGAGCATAATATTCAAAAATAAATTTAATAAGTGGAAAGGAAAAACTGATATCTAATATTAACCACACAAGCATTGTTGGAGGAGGAAAAAGATCTTATTAACACCTTACAAAAAGTTAAAAGAGAAAAAAAAACATCACCTTCAAAACATAAAAACAAATAGTTTTTTATTCGATTATGATCATAATTTCATGCATCTCACAATATCTGCCACTATGTTTCATTTACGATTAAGCTTCCTTAACATGGTAAACGTGTTATACGTATTAACGTTTGTGACGTCTATGTTTTTCTTGGAAGGCGTCAACGGTAGAGGTTCCCTAACATTAAGGCCGTTGGTTGTCGATGATCTAAGTTCAAAATTCATAAACAGGAAAACCATTATAGTTGATGTTAATGGATCTGAAAATTTTACATCTATACAAGATGCTATTGATTCAATTCCTAATGGGAATCTGGATTGGGTAGTCATTCGTGTCAAGAAAGAATTTACAGGTGATTTATATCGTCTACACTTTCGTTTTGTGATTAATAAAAAGAAGAATTATATTCAATCATGCTTTTTAAGATTTGACAAAAATAACTATTTTACTTAAAATAATTAAAAAAATTAATTCAACTACAAAAGATTTATAAATTATTTCAGTTTTAACTCAAAAGTTTAATCACATGCTTAAACTTGAATTGAAAATAATTAAACTTTTGAAGTGAAAATGACACAAATGATTAAACTTCTAGACTAAAATTGATAATTTTAAACTTTGAAGTAAAATTATTACTTTCTCAACATCATGAAACAAATTGAAATTAAATCTAAAAAATTAACAAACTACAAGAAAATGATATAAAATAAATTGCCATTTTCATGCGCATAGAAATTACCACTTTCCACTAATAGTCTGTTTTCTCATATCCCATACTCATTAGGATCGAATTACCTTGGGCAAAAATCTTTTTTAGGTTCTAAGGACATATAACACACAATCTTTGAATGACACTAATATATATATATATATATATATATATATATATATATATATATATATATATATATATATATATATATAATATATATATATATATATATATATATATATATATTATATATATATATATATTACGATTAACACTATTGCTTTTTTTTTAAAAAGGAACAAATTATCCCCTTGTGCATTGGTTTAGAAAAATTATATAAACATTTTTATAAGCTAAAAAAGTAATTAAAAGTTAAATAAGTGTTTGAATAAACATTCTTGTCTTAGTCGTATAGATTGCCGAATATTGTAATTAAAAACCCATTCCTATTTCTTATTACCCAATTCTTAATTAGTCCACTGATTGCAAAGAAACATAATGAATATTCATCGGTCTATTATTTATTAAAGTTAATATTGATCTTATATTTCCTATAGCCAAGAACGGTTCTATGCAAAAATTTCCTTTAAAAATGTTAGGGATCGATTTCATAACATGAAAACTCATAAGGTATAACCACAAAAAAATTCTCTTATATTTTAATGACATTGATTTTTTTCTAATTACAATGTCTTTTATTTTATAATATGGCCCAACCTTTGACTTACATGAAAACTATGATGTCTAACCGTCTAGGTTGTTAGAATTCAACAACCATAAAAATACTGACACCATAGGTAAATATCCTGGTTCGGTCATCGGTACTCGTCGTTTCCAAATATTGTCATTTTCTTCCTTTTCAATTAACCCCATCCAAGTTTCTTAGTTAAATGAGGATATATCGTTCAGTTTTACCTTGTTTTAAACCTCTCCCCTTTAAACCTCCTTTCAATCCTAGTCTTGATGTATTGTACATCCGTCAAACTTCGATCAAAGCATTTCTAGCCGAGCAATATCAAGCCTGCCACATTTTACATATGTCAGCACTTTAATTTTACATTACTATGATTTTTTGTAACATTTTACATGAGTTTGCACTTCTATTTTACATTATTGTACACTCGTTTATGTAACATTCAAAGTTATAGTGACAACATCACTTCAACAAATGAAGAATCGTAACAAGCTGCTCAACACAAAATAAAAATACATAGGCAAATATATAAGCTTTTCTACGGTTCTTAGGCATGAGATTTTTATTTATCAACATGTAACAATACTTTAAATGGTCAAATATAAACTTTACATGGTTGAAAACAAATCAATTATGAAACATAGAGCAACATTTATTGCATAGTAAAAGTGTAAACGTTGAACCATTTTATTTTCTACTTAATCAATTGTGTCATTTTAACGTAATGCGCCTTAAAGAATATGTAATAATTTTAGATAACGTTTTGAACACAGGGAAAAAGTGACAATTCCAAAAGAAAAACCTCACATATTCCTAAGGGGAAGTGGGAGGACTAAAACTATCATTGTTTGGGCACAAAGTTCTCAAAACAACTATCATTCTTCCACTTTCAAAGTTGAAGCTCCTCATTTCATTGCTTTTGGTGTAAGCTTCAAGGTACCATATGCTTAATTTGTCCTTGGTAAATTAAAAGTTGCATGAATATATAATGAAGAGTAAATTATTATTTTATATATAATAATGAATGTATATCACGGGTTCAGTCTAATAGTTTATTTATTACACTGACGGTTCAATAGTTTTAAGTTTTATTTCAGTCCGACCCACACCACTAACACCGTTAGTGTTTCTTTCGTTAAACGACGTAAATAGACATATATGCCCCTGGATTAAATACCCAATCCTCATCCCTCCACCCATATATCTCTCTCTTTTCTCTTTCCCTCTTTCTGTCACACACACACACACACACACACACACTGTAACCCATCGGACACCATCACCACCGCCATCGCTCACCACCACCACCATCGCTCACCACCACCACCGCCACCTAAAACCTGCCGGTGGGTTTTAGGCGGTCGTGGGGGTTATTATCGAGGGTGAAGTCGATGAGGTGGAGGGGAGTAGTTGGGTTGATTGGTATCTATAGTTCAAAAAAGGGTTAGGGCATGGTTGCAAGGTAGAAGATGACGGTGGTGGTGGTGGTGAAGGTGGTGGCGCGGTGGAAGTGGCAGGATGAGGTAACTGTAGGGTTTTTTAGTGGAGAGGGAAAGATGGATAGAATATGTCGGCGTAGTCGACGTTTTTCTTTGACGGTGGCGGTGGCTGTGGCGGCGGTGGTGGCGATGGTGGTGGGTGGTGGTGAGTTTTTTTACGGAGAGAAAGAGATGGAGAGAAGAGGAATAGTAGATTGAGGGTGGGCTTTTATTTGTTATTTGTATTTTTAATTACAAGGGAAACTTGTCATTTTAGATTAATTTAATAGAAAATTTTAAAGGTGTTCGTGGTGTGGGTCGGATTGAAACAACCCTTAAAATTATTGGACTGTTAGTGTAATAAATGAATTATTGGACTGAACCCGTGATTTTCGTCAAACCTCAAGAATGAAAATAATAATTTACTCTATAATGAACTAGCTAAATATGCATGTGTCTATACAGAATGATGCGCCTACAGGGATTGCTAATACCTTACATAACCAATCTGTAGCAGCATACGTTGGTGCTGACAAAGTTGCATTTTATAGTTGTGGTTTTTATAACGCTCACAACACTCTTCTTGATTACAAAGGGAGACATTACTATGATCGATGTTACATTCAAGGTGCTGATGATGTTATTTTTGGTCGTGCGAGATCCCTCTTTCACGTAAGTACGTATACACACTAGGTAATTAATTCATAAGTTACCCTACACGTACTATACATAGAGTTTTGCTTAGCACCTACCAAAGTAATTTATTAAATGAGTAATAACATGATTTGTTGGTTCAAATAATTAAATGGATGTAGGAGTGTGAGATATTTGTGGTTGCGGATAAAAGAATAGAGATTCAAGGGTTTGTGACGGCTCATACTCGAACAAGTTTAAATGAAAACACAGGATTTGTTTTTCTCAAGGGGCAAGTATATGGCATTGGACATGCTTTTTTAGGTCGACCCAGAGGGGACCATTCTCGAGTAGTTTTTGCAAAAACGTATATGTCTAAGACAGTGAGACCCCAAGGATGGAGCAACTGGAACCATCATGGAAGTCTAGAGTAAGCTTATTTATTTCTACCTTTAATTCAATCCTAAATATAATATGCATAACGTTAGATTAATCTTGATGGGTCAAGTTACGGTGAACATGTCACGGGGTATTAGAAAGATTTGTATCACATGTTTTTAATTATTAGAGAATGAAGTAATGGGTTAGTGGGTAAGTTAATTTTCTTTTTTTAGATGCAAGTTGTTTTATTTTTTTAATGTAAATTTGAGAATGAATGAGAAGCAAAAATCGGAATACAATCTTGGGTCTGAAGCCCATAATTGCTTTGATAAAACATATTAAAAAGATTGTTAATTGTTTTAACAACTTTTTTTGAGGTCGGGGTCAATGGGACCATATATCCTTTCTATCATTTTGGATAGATGAAATGTTTTCTCTCATCCCATCATTGTTGAAACCTACAAATAGCTCCTTATGAGTAGATTTACTATGTATGTTTATTTGTTATTTATTTTAACCGATAGATTTTGTTCATTTATAGAAATGTATACCATGCTGAATACGATTGTCATGGCCCGGGGTCTAGTACACAAGAACGGGCTCGATGGTTAAAGAAACTTAGTGGTCAAGAAGCTGCCCCCTTTCTATCAACAGATTTCATCGACGGTAAACAATGGTTGCTAGCACGACAATCTTAGGTAGGCATGATTAGTATGTTTGGAACTTTACATCTATACTTGTACAATGGACATGTAGATTGATTACTTTTGTCCCAAGGCTATTATGTTTTTTTCTTTTCAATTTCTTGCTTTTGAGCGACATAAAGGAATGAAACAGGTGCAATGTATGTATTTGGTAAATGTTGGTTTACTATGCTGGAAGAATGAATATTGTCCCACCATTCATCTGGATTTAGATGCAAAACCTCTGAAAACTATACTGTTTTAGCTAATCTAAAAACTAAAATAAAATATAATACTTCGATTAATTAAGTACCTAGAAACTACTTTGCTAGCTGCCAGTGGTCGACAGAGGCAGAAATGTACCCAGCGACTAACCAAAGACCTGCAACCGGCGGCCACCAAAGCCAAAGGCCCCAAATCAACCAAAAAACAACCACCAAGGCTAAAATGGAGTAGATGCACCAAGCCACCACCAAATCATCAAAGATCGGCAACCAGCAAATGGCCAGAGACTGGCCAGTGATGGGCGCATCATTGGTGAATAGGTACACAACATGAATCAAAAAGGGACGTTGAGCGGCAAACACATCAAATAAGAGTAGGTAAGAAATGTACCCTAAACAACACCAATGCTACCACAAATATTGTTAGTGTTCGTGGCCCATGCATGCACGTTCACGTGAGCATGTTTGTTTTGTAATTCAATAAGTTGAAGAAGTCAAGTAGTCGTAGCTATAAACTCTACTTATTGACTGATTCTTTAGGATTAGTCGTGTTGATCGTTTCCTTGTTTTATTGATGTCGTTGGCCACGTTCCCACTTATTTCTTATTCTTGTTTCTGTATTTAATTCCGTTTTGGCTGATTAATGAGAGTATTCGAGTATTCTTGCTTTATATGAGTAATATCTTCTATCAATTGGTATCAAAGCAACTCGATTCGTGAGTGAGTGCCAGAAAAAATGAGTGAAGAAAAATTGAAGATTCCGGTGTTCGACGGGTACTATGAACACTGGAGCGAGATGATGGAGAACTTATTGCGGGCAAAACAATTATGGGACCTAATAAAAACTGGAATTACTGAACCAGCAGTCGGGATTGCCCAGACAGAAGGCCAGAGAAAAAAACTCGAAGAATTGCGGGTGAAGGATATGCAAGTTAAGCATTATCTTTATCAAGCAATAGATCGGGTTACTTTTGAACAAATCCTTGACAGGAAAAGTTCAAAAGCTGTGTGGGAATCCATGAAGAAGCGATATGCCGAGAATGATTGAGTAAAGAAATCTATGTTGCAGAAATTGCGAAGGGATTTCGAAGTCTTAGAGATGAAGGCGACATAAACTATTCCAGAATACTTTGGTCGTGTGTTGGCTGTCTCCAATCAGATGAGAAGAAATGGAGAGAGCATGTCAGATTCGAAAATTGTTGAGAAAGTTCTGCGAACGCTAATTGAGAAGTACACTTATGTTGTGGTTGCAATTGAAGAATCAAAGGACATAGAGAAAATGTCAATTGAAGAACTCCAATGCACATTGGTTTTTCATGAACAAAAGTTCAAGAAACTGGAAAAGGAGGAAGAACATGCCCTAAAGATAGAGTATGGTTAAAATGGTGGCATTCGTGGGAGAGGAAGAGGCCGATCAAACCTCAGAGGCAGAGGATGTGGAAGGGGGAGAAGCATTTTCAATAAGGAAACTATTGAATGTTACTCTTGTCACAAGTTGGGTCACTTTGCATATGAATGTCCAGTTCAAAAGGAAGCTAACTACGCTGGGTTTAATGAAGATGAAGAAATCATGTTGATGGCTGATGTAGAAAGAAAGGAGTGCAGCCTCATGGCAAATGACAACAAAGAAACTAAAGGTACACATTGGTTTTTAGATTCAGGCTGCTCTAATCATATGTGTGGTGTGAAGGAAAGGTTTGTGTCACTTGATGTGAACTATAAAAATTTAATGACATAAAGATTTGTTCAAAAGTAACACTCGTATGAATGTAACTGGTAAGGGATCTATCAAGGTAAAAAGTAATGACACAAAGATTATAGTAAATGATGTATACTACATCCTTGAATTAAAAAACAACCTCTTAAGCATTGGGCAACTACAAGAAAAGGGGTTGGCCTTTTTGATTAAGAACAATGTATGCAAGGTTTTTCATCCTGAAAAGGGTCTGATTCTCTTAAGCAATATGAGCTCAAATCGCATGTTTCCAGTGTATGAAAGGATGGTTGGTGAGGTTGTTCATGAGGATTCTGATTGCATGTATGGAGAAGCAAACTCCCAACTGTGGCATGAGCGCATGGGACATTTGAGCAAGACTGGGTTGAAGAATCTGTCAAGAAACAAGATGGTCTGAGATCTCCCACCGCTCTCTTTCTCTAACACTACCTGTGAAGATTGCATGAAAGGAAAGCAGGCTCGTAAGCCTATCCCAAAAGTAAGCATGTGGAGACCAAAGGAAGTATTGGAACTGATTCATTCCGACATATGTGGACCAATTAACCCTACATCAAATTCAGGTAAACGTTAAGGGGTGGGTATATTTGTTGTCTGAAAAATCACAAGCTTTTGAATGCTTCAAAGAATTTAAACTGAAGGTGGAGAAAGAATCAGGAAAGTAATCAAATGCCTTAGAACAGACTACGGGGGTGAATATTTATCAAGCGAATTCATTAAGTATTGCAAAGAACAGGGAATCAAAAGACAACTTACAGCCAGTTTTACTCCACAACAAAACGGGGTGGCTGAACGTAAGAATAGAACCGTGATCAATATGGTGGTGTCCATGCTATCAGCAAAGAAAATGCCTAAAGTTTTCTGGGCTGAGGCAACTCTGTGGAGTTTCCATGTTCCCAATCTATGCCTGACCAAGGCACTTGCCAAGATGACACCCGACGAAGCATGGAGCGGATACAAGCCTTTTGTCGACCATTTACGAATGTGGGGTTCACTTGCTCATATTCATGTCCCCATGCAAAGAAGAAGCAAGCTCGATGATAAAAGTACCATGTGCATACTCACTGGGATGAGTGAGGAATCGAAGGCCTACAGATTAGTTGATCCCCTCACGATGAAAGTAATTATCAATAGAGATGTTGAGCTGGAAGAAGAATCAATGTGGGATTGGTCAAAAGAATCCGGAAAAGAATCCTCAAATAAGAAAATAACGTAGGGAGATTATACTTTCTCTAAGCAAGATGAAATTTCTTCAGATGAGGAAGTAGAAACAGAAGAAAATGCAGCCTCTGGTGCCCATCAACATGCAGAATCAAGCTCTAGTCTTGGAAATACTATATTAAGGAAGGGTAGAATGAGAAGGCCTCCTTCATATCTTCAAGACTATGTTGTAGATGAAGGGCAAAGTGAAGATGAATTAAACCTCATGGAAGGTAATTGTAGTGATCCGATCACCTTCAATGAAGCCGTGAAGCATGATGTTTGGAAAGATGCTATGGCCGTAGAGATAGAGTCCATTGAGAAGAACAACACGTGGCATCTTGTGAATTTACCAAAGGATGCAAAGTGTATTGGTGTAAAATTGGTTGTTCAAGACTAAGTACAATGAAAATGGAGGTGTTGTGAAATACAAGGCTCGATTGGTTGCTCGTGGTTATGCTCAAGAAATGGGGGTAGACTACAATGAAATTTTTGCACTGGTTGCAAGAATGGATACTATTCGTTTGATGATCGCTTTGGCTGCACAAAAGGGCTGGTCTATACATCAGATGGATGTAAAGTCAGCTTTCTTGTATGGATACTTAAAGGAAGATGTCTATGTTCAACAGCCTCAAGGGTTCATAATTAAGGGGAAGGAAGATCAAGTGTACAAGCTGGATAAGGCCTTATATGGTCTCAAACAGGCTCCAAGGGCATGGTTCAGCAGAATTGAAGAACATTTTGTAAAAGATGGCTTTACTCGGAGCATGTATGAGCACACCTTATTCATCAAGAAAGAGCCCAGTGGAAAAATATTATTTGTAAACATATATGTTGATGATATGCTTTACACAAGTAATGATGAAGGAATGTCAAAGAAATTTAAGGAAGGAATGAAGACGGATTTTGAGATGTCTGATCTAGGAAAAATGAAATATTTCCTTGGGTTAGAAGTTGTGCAAATGGGAGATGGAATCCACCTTTCTCAAAAGAAATATACAGCCGGTGTGCTGGCTTGATTTAACATGCTTGAATGCAATGAAGTGATGAATCCAATTGTTCGAGGAACTCGACTCACTAAAAATGAAGGAGATGCTGCGGATGAAAGGTTGTTCAAACAGTTGATCGGGTGTTTGATGTACATGACAACTACATGACCAGATATACAATTTGTGGTGAGTTATATAAGTCGTTTTATGTCACAGCCAACTGAAATGCATTTTGCTGCAGCAAAGAGGGTGTTGAGATATGTTCAGGGCACACAAGACTACGGTATATGGTACAAGAAAAGAGGAGAAGGAGAAATGACTGTCTATACAGACAGTGATTATGCTGGTGATGTTAATGATAGAAAGAGTACGTCGGGGCATGTAGTTTTGTGGGGCGGTGCTGCTGTGACCTGGTCTTCGAAGAAACAAAGTATAGTAGCTTTGTCATCTACTGAGGTTGAATATGTGGCTGCAGCTGCTTGTGCATGTCAAGTTATGTGGATCAAAGGTGTATTATCGGAACTTGGAATAAAGAGGAGCTGCCCGTTGCAATTCACAAGTGACAACACCTCGACTATCAAATTATCAAAGAATCCAGTGTTTCATGGTAAATGCAAACATATTGAAGTCCGATTTCATTTTCTGCGCAATCTGGTTAAAGATGAAGTTGTGGAATTGATTCGTTGTGGAACTAGAGATCAAGTTGCTGATATTCTTACAAAGCCTATGCATCGTGAGGCATTTCAACATCTTAGGATGCTTCTTGGAATGTGTTCTCTCAAGAGCAAACTAGACTAAATCTAGTCTAGTTTGAGGGAGGGTTTGTTAGTGTTCGTGGCCCATGCATGCACGTTCACGTGAGCATGTTTGTTTTGTAATTCAATAAGTTGAAGAAGTCAAGTAGTGGTAGCTATAAACTCTACTTATTGACTGATTCTTTAGGATTAGTCGTGTTGATTGTTTCCTTGTTTTATTGATGTAGTTGGCCACGTTCCCACGTATTTCTTATTCTTGTTTCCGTATTTAATGCCGTTTTGGCTGATTAATGAGAGTATTCGAGTATTCTTGCTTTATATCAGTGATATCTTCTATCAAATATAACAACTGTTCATCCTCTCCCTAATTAATATATTAATATAATAAAGGTAATTCTTTTAGGGTAAGTAGCAATTTCTTGATGGAGTAGCAATGGCTGGAGGAGAGGGTAGAAGATGTAGGAACCACGTACACCTCTATAAATGAAATAAAAAATAAAATAAAATTGCAAAGTTAGTCCCTATGGTTTGATCATATTGCAAATTTGCTCTTTAGAGTTTAAAATTTGCAAATTTAGATTTGGAATTTTGTTGCAAATTTAGTTCTCACAGTTAGTGTCTGTTAGTTTTTAACGATCTGGAGACTAAATCGACGATATGATCAAACCATAGGGACTAATTATGCAATTTTCTATAAAAATTTAAAAAAATCAAATAAAATAAAAAATTATAATCAAATATAAGAAAATCAAATAAACATAAATAAAAAAATTCAATTATTTTTAAACAATAAATAAAGGTGAAAATAAAATCAATTTCAAAACTAAATAAAAGTAAAAATAAAATCCGTGTAAAAAGAGAAAACGAAAAGTATTGAAAAAGAAGTATGATATTTAAGTAAAATATTTAATAAAAACCAAATAAAATTAAAAATAAATATCAAATAAACATATATAACATTCAAACTAAATATTAAAAAAATCATATTAAAGTTAGGAAAAAAACCATTTGATTTCTTTTTTTATTTTATGGATTTATACTTTCACAACGTTTTGGATAATTCGGTTTAAAATGACATATTAACTTCATCAAAAATAATAATAAAAAATTAAATTTTAAGCATACTTCTCATTTTCTTTTTATATACTTTTTGTTGTTACTTTTATTTATATTTTAAAATTCGACTTGATTGTTTAACGTTTATTCTTTATTTTTATGATTATTGAAATTTTTTATTAACTTTTTTTGTATCTTTTAATTTTAATTGATTTTTTAATTATTTTAATTATTTAAGAAATTACACAATTTGTCCCTATAGTTTGACGATATTGCAGATTTAGTCCATAGATCGTTAAAAACTAACGGACACTAATAGTGATGACTAAATTTACAACAAACTTTTAAATTTTAGGACTAAATTTGTAATTTTAAATTTTAGAGACTAAACTTAAAGTATGATCAAACCACAAAGACTATTTTTATAGTTTTCTCTAAAAAATACAATGCAATGGAAAACTAATACAATAAAAACTTTGACTAACATAAAAGGGCATTTATCTATAT
Source organism: Flaveria trinervia (assembly GCA_025506515.1). Lineage (NCBI taxonomy): Eukaryota > Viridiplantae > Streptophyta > Magnoliopsida > Asterales > Asteraceae > Flaveria > Flaveria trinervia. The sequence continues at coordinate 126,476,827 of CM046442.1, forward strand.
AAATAATTACACTTTTCATCTTTTATTTTTACTAATTACACTAAACAACATTTATGTATATGATTCATTTTATATTTGGTCATTTAGTCTAACAATCATTAGTTTGTATTGTTAAGTTAGGTCATGTGGTTATCATACGAGAGTATATGTTAAAAAAACATACCAACGCCATATCCAAAAACAAATCTATGTATTAGGAAAATATAATAAGTAAAATGTTGAGACTAACGAATAACATCTCAAACAAAAAATGATTGTATGTATGATTTATATGACATCAATAAACTTAATTTGTTGTTTCAAAAAATATAGAATAAACTTGATACATAAACTTAATTTGCCACATGAAGTACTTTTGATGCTTTCTATAATCATATGATTATAGAAATCATATAATACAATAATATTTTATAAAGTATCATTCTAATTTGAACATAAACATTTAAATAATTTTACGTGTCTTGCATTCTAAATTCTATATACTAAATTTATCATACTTAACTCATATGATACCATTAGTTTTTAGATAAGTAACTTCATAAAAAAGTAATGATAAAAACATATAAAATTGTTTGAGGTTTACTCGTTAGTTCTTATGTTTTATCGATCATATTTTCTTAAATAACTTCTTGTGACTTGCATTCTATTTTTTTATATCAAGCTTATTATTAATATATAAATCAAATGAAATAATATATTTTTATATAACTAGCTTTAAAAATATTATGATAAAAATATATAGAATTTGTTTGAAGTTTTACTTGTCCACTCAATGTTCTAATAATCATATTACTCTAGCCGCGAGTATTGGCGGGGGGTTGAGCCCCATTAGTAGCGCATCTTCTCTTTCGGCTGTGTGAGTAAAGACAGCCCTTAGTCCTCTCCTACGGCAGCAAACATAGCAGCAACTTACTATTGAGGGGCCTCACTCCCTAATTAGGCCAAAGTGCGTCAGGCTCGTGGGCCCGGCAGGGGAAACCCATCCCTTTCTTGACTTAGTTGAGGGTAGTTGGGTTGGTTAGCTAGTGTCATTGGCCTTCGGCTTTCTGGCTACTTGAATAGCAACTGGGCTGGGGCACTCTAAGCAGAAACAAAACCTTTCGGAAAAGCGGGTCAGTGTAGTGCCCCTCCACCGTCTTTCACTTCCTCGAAAGAAGCCTTAAGCGGGTGGGGTATAGTTATGTTATAGGTGCAGGGGGTCAAAGGGGTTGGACAAAGCAAAGCTGGCAACGCAAAGCACGTTGGATGCACCCAAGGTTAACCAAAAGGATAATAGTTAACTCTATAAATCAACGCAAACTATCACACTATATTTATATTTAAAAACAAATCATTTGATTGAATACTAAAAATTAAAAATTCATATCATAAACCAAAATTCTATTTTCTCCAACCGGTTTCAAATATAAACCCTAAACCAAATAATTTGAAACAACTAAAAATTCTTGTACGACAAAACTTAAAAATCAAATTGTCTAATTTCTATTTGTTTTATTAAAATGATAATGAACAAAATGAACAAATGAAAATAAATTTATAAAATTTTCAAATACAGAACATGCCATGACATAAGCCTTTTGTGTTGTAACACCCGGTTATCTAAAAAGGCAATATATAAAGAATAAAAAGAAAGAAAAGTAATAATGTCCAAGTGGAGGGACCAAAAGTGTCCAAAGGACAAATATCTTTGAAAGTTGGTGTAAAAGGTGGGCATGGCCGCCCACCCTCTTTTCACATCACCATCTTCTTTGTTTTTTTAGAGAGAGAGAGAGAGCAGAGAACTCTCGGTTTTCAGAACAAGAAGAAGAAGTGGGCGAATTCAAGGTAAGAATTCGCGGTTTATATGTGTTTATGACGGGTTTTATCCCGGTTATGTGCTCTTGTACTTATGTGCTTGTGTTGTGTTCGGGTGTGTGCGTATGGTGTTGATTTAGGTGTTTTGGAACTCTTTGCAAGCGGGTTCAAAGGAAGAAACACCCAAGTTGCATCAGCTGAGTTCTAGACCCTAGTTTTACTTGTTTTAAATGATCTTTGGGGCTGAAAATGTATTAAAATGGTTTTATAAAGTTCATGTATGTTTACCCGTGTGCATTATGCATGAATGAATGTGATTCTTGTATGCTTATAGGTTATTCATGTTAGAATAGCCACATTAAGCTTAGAACAGTCAGATTCGATGATTTGGGTTGAAACATATGGGAAATATATAGTACAGAAGGTCCATGTGCCTAAATAAGGCTCATGCGCCTGAAAATGCCATAGTAAGAACTAAGTGTGATCCATGCGCCCAAACAGTATTCCATGCGCCTAAGATTACCTTAGAAATGATAAAGTATAGCCCATGCGCATGAACAGTTTTCCATGCGCCTAGAAAATAATAGTCGGATGACTAAGTGTAGACCATGCGCCCCAATAGTGCCCATGCGCCCAAGTGGCCCATGCGCCTAAGTGTTCCTACGCACCAATAGTGCCCATGCGCCTGAATGAGTTCATGCACCTAAAGTGAAAATGTTTAAGTGTTAGGCTGATGCGCCTAAATGGTGATGAAACGCCCAAATAGGGCTCATGCGCCCAAATAGTTCCCATGCTCCTAAGACTTAGAAATTTTTATAGAATTTTCTGGGAGTCTGTGCTTTAGGGAATTGACCGAGGTTGACTAAGGGCTTATTAATGATGTTGTTTCATGCATGATATGATTGATTATGATTGTTCCTTATTATGGTTATTGCTATTATTATTATTGCCCATAGTATGTGACTTTACGTGGTATGTTATTATCGTAACATAAAGTATTTCGTAATAATAAAGTGAACGAGCAATAAGAAAGAAGAGGAACATTAATAAAATGTTAACAAGTCTTGCAAGCTTACAGGAGGGACACGACCGTGTTGTCGTTAGCTCAACTGTGCTGCAGGTTAGCTACCCTTTTATGCACATAGGGTCAATCAATTGAGATTGGTAGGACCTTTGTAGCGTGTCCTGGGTGATTGGGTCGGCCTTGTACATAGTACACAGACCCTTTCGGGTGATACAGTTACCCTTTCGGGGGATATAGTTGACCCTTTCGGGGGATACAGTTACCCTTTCGGGGGATATAGTTGACCCTTTCGGGGGATATAGTTGACCCTTTCGAGGGATACAGTTGACCCTTTCGAGGGATATAGATGGCCCATCACCCGTTTTCCATCGCGCATATAGTTGGGGTATTGCTCAATGGTCCATATAGAAAGTGAAACATAAAGCTAAAGTTTACAGACAAGGCATACAGTACAGAGATCGAACATTATTTGTTCATATAGTTGATGCGTGCTCGCATATACAATATAGAGTTGTATTTTATAGAAAAGAGTATTTTCTTATACAACATATAGAAAGTATTTTAAACTTTTAAAACTAGAGCTCACTCAGCAATGCTGACTTTTATACATTTTCAGTTGGCAGGTAATCATTGCTGAGGATGGCACGAGAGTGAAGCTACTCGGCAAGGGAAAGACTGACATCCATTCGTATCCTATGTTGCTGTTGTTTTGTAATGCATATAAACAATTCTTTTGTAATCAGTTAAACGATGATGTATTGCTCAACAACAGGGGTTTAAATGAAATGAATGGCTTTTGATAAACATATTCCACTGTATAAGCTCGTTTATTTGTAATGATTAATGCTATAATTGCTATGAATGACCAACTGTGAGGTTTCCGGGATCGGGGCCTTACAACTTGGTATCAGAGCCAAAGTTTAAGAGAATTGGGTTAAATAAACTTTTAAAACCTAAACTTAAACTGAAAATGGAACAAATGGAGGGATGTCAGCCCGAGTAGCTACATGCCATCAGGTATGTATTTTCTTAAAGTTAATCGGTATTACTTGCGCATGCTATTTGATTATGTGCTCATAATAGATTTAGATACTGAATAAGTCAGGATAGGAGATACTTGGGATATGAAGAGTAAAGTAAGTGGCTAATCACAACTGGCCACTGTAATTAGGTACTTACTATACTTGACATAAACTGAGTATTACCTTGAATGACCGTGTTAGTGTTTGAATCTTATAGTGTGTTTATAGAGGATGGTTGGAGGTAGATCTTCAAAGGCCTCTCGTGATGGAGGTCACGGTGCTGCTCCGCGACCTAAGGGATGGAGACCCAGAGTAGAGAAAGTGGTTCATGAAGAACCAGAGACCCCTCATCCGGAGGGTGGCGACGAGAGCGCCAATCTGAGAGCCTCGGTAAAAGAGGTTGTGGTGGAAGAGGTTCACCAGGTCATGCAGACGATTCTATCGTCTGTAGTGACCGAAATGATCAAGGCAGTTAGAGAAGGAGAGAGAAAGAAAAGGGGCGAACCTACGGGCGAAAGAAGACAACCCGAGACTGAGACGGTTCCGTCCGATGATGAGGATGAGAAAGAAGAGCCTACGCCGGAGGCGACTCGAGGCTGCAACTATAGGGCATTTATGAGATGCAAGACCCCTACCTTTGATGGGAACAGCACTGCTGCAGCTGCTCATCGATAGGTGAGGGAGATGGAGTTGTCCTCGATATCAGTGAGTGCCGTGAGGACCAAAAGGTGAAGTTCGCTACCCACTCCTTTGTGGACTTGGCTTTGTGCTGGTGGGACAACGTTGTCCAAGCCGAGGGTAGCAGGGCCATTGGAAGAATGAGATGGCCTGAACTGAAGAAGCTAGTGACCGAGGAATTTTGTCCTCACAGAGAGATGGACAAGGTAGAAAGAGACTTCCTGCAGCTGGAGGCGGGAACGATGACACACTAGCAGTACCCAGCAAATTTAATGAAATGGCGCGGCTGGTGCCCGATCAAGTGACACCATTGTCACGAAAGATTAAAAGATACATCCAGGGGCTGCTGGCGGATATCCGTAGGCATATGATTGCCGCCCGACCGAGCACGTTCAGGTCGGCAGTTGACTTGGCTGGCAGATTATATGATGAGCGAGAGGTGGTGGTGACTGAGATGGATAGGAAGGATGGTGGTAGCCGGAACTGGAATGGGAAACGGTTTGGACATGGTAGAACCGCTCCAAACAAGAAGGTGGCAAAGGTGGGTGATCGACGTGTGGTCACATCTGGATCAGGGCTGAGGAGGTGTGACAAATATGGGAGAGAGCATACTGGTGAGTGCAGAATGGGGATGAACGTATGCTTCAGGTGTGGTCAGCCTGGCCATATCGCTAGAGACTGTAAGAAGCCAAGGGCAGAGAGCTCTGGGGCAGAGAAGAAGAAGCCAGATGAAAGAGGACAGATAGCAGGTGCTAGAGCTTACACCATGACCCTGGAGGAAGCCAGAGCTGATCCCGATGTGTCAGGTATGTTTCTAGTAAACCAAACTTATGCCTCTGTATTGTTTGATTCTGGTGCTAGTAGGAGTTTTATTTCTACTACTTTCTACGCTAAGTTGCCTGTTGTCAGTAGAAAGGTCAGTGCACCATTTGATGTAGAAACTGCTATTGGTAAGTCCACTAGAATTACTGATGTGATAGAGGACTGTGCCATAGAACTAGAAGGTCATAGGTTTGCTGCTAGTTTACATGTGATACCCCTAGGTGGATTTGATGTAGTACTAGGGATGGACTGGTTAGCAACCTATGAGGCAAACATCGTGTGCCACAAGAAGATGATCCGATTGATAACGCCTGACGGAAATGAGGTGACGGTTTATGGTGATCGCGTCACGACAATCCCGAGGGTGATTTCGATGGCGGTGGCGGGAAAGTGCATGAGACGCGGATGTAGTGCCTACTTGGCATACATAAAAGATGTGGATGCGTCAGTATCGCAATTATCCGAAGTACCAGTGGTGCGCGACTTTCCGGATGTATTCCCGGAAGACTTACCCGGTGTGCCACCAGATCGCGAGGTTGAGTTCCAAATTGACTTGATACCTGGTGCTCAACCCGTTGCCAAAGCACTGTATCGATTAGCTCCCACAGAAATGAAAGAACTGATGGAGTAGTTGCCAAAGCACTGTGCCAAAAAGCCGATGTGAACTTGCGCTTCTTTTTGTTGTTGGACGGTTCAGCTTTGGTCTCCTTAACGGCCTCGGTATCCGTCCTTTCCACCTTTTTGGCACCCTTCACATACATGGTGCCTGCTCGTATATGGTTCTCGGTAAGTTGAGCGGTGATAGTAATGGCTTCTTCTAAGGTTGTGGGTCGGCTACCCACCACAGCATCTTGAATTTGGGGTGGTACACCCTTAATGAACTTCTCGATGTTGCGGGGGATAGTGTCGACCATATGAGGCAGCAGTACACTCAACTCATGATGCCTAGTTGAGTAGGCCAAATGATCACCATCGTTTTGCTTTAAATTCCAAAATTCTTCCTCCAACTTTTGCAGTTCGCTTCTCGGGCAGAACTTCGCGATAGCGATGTTCTTGAACTCCTCCCAAGTAAGTGCCAGAATAGCATCGGGCCCACAATTTCTTTTCTCGCTATTCCACCAGGTGAGAGCCCTTTGTTGGAACATGCTAGTGGCATAACGAACTTTAAGTGCCTCGGGACACTCACAGTTGACGAAGATGTTCTCCATGCTCTCGAACCACTCAAGAAGACCAGTGGCTCCTTCCTTACCACTAAAACTAGTGGGTTTACATGAGCTAAAGTGCTTGAAAGTGCAAGTTTGGTTGTTGCGCCCTTGGTTAGCACTATTTTCCCCATGACTATTGTTGCTAGAGTTGGTCATTAAGGTGCTATTAAGTTCAGCAACCATGGTCGGGATGACAGCAACCATTTGTCGAGCAATCATGGCGGCTAGCTTACGATCGGAACTTCCACGCTTTCCATGATGACGAGACATGCTGGAATATACAAGATGAGTTAGATACGAGAATTGAAATAACAAGGATTATAGTTCAACAAGGGTAAGGCAAAAGTTGCAAGGCACATGGAGTGTTCCATTTGGTAACGCATTACCATTTGGAAACGTTGACACGCCAAGGTAAGTTGACCCACTCGCCTTAGAAATTTGTGTATGTTGACCATAGTTTATCACTCATCCCAGAAATCCCCAGGTAAGCATAACTAGTCCCGTAGGATTTATGCGATATGCTTGCCTTAGCCCGAGGGCCTTTTGCCAGGAAATCCATAATACAGGTGTCCATGTGTCACACAATTTCATAGGTTCATGAAATCAAAACCATGATGAGATTTACATAGATTAGACATAAGTCTAAAGATTCAAATCATAAGCATAAGCATAAGTTCCCACGTGTTGACGAGAATAAGATTAAGAACTTTCATTCGTCGGGGAGAGTCAAAGAGTCAAAGTTAAGTTTAGGGAGACAAGTAACAAAGTCTAGATAATTACAAGGCAACCTATGCTAAGGCATCAAGTTGCACATAAGTATGGCATAGCATTATGTAGCATGTAAACAATATATATAATTCCAAGAATACAAATATTATTCTATGGGGTTCATGCATAAGCTATAGTCTAGGTCACCATATCTAATAACCTAAATCCCTATAGTTATGGGCTCTGATACCAATCTGTCACACCCCAACCTTGACGGCGGAAACGTCGAGATGTGAGGGTTAAGATTGTTCACAACCACATAACGCTATAATTAAATGTAAATATTAAAATTATAAGTTTCAAAAGGAAATACAAACATAAGTATCAAACTTGAAATAAGTTCAAACATAAATCAAACCATAACATAACATTTTAATTATTAAACTAGGTCCAAGTCCTAGTTTCATTATAAGCTTCAAAAGTCCACTTTAAACTTGGGGATTTCCTGAAACATGATAAAAATAAAAGGTCAACTATAAATAGTTGGTGAGTTTCCAAGGTTTTTATACATAACAAGATAAAGTTACAAGTAGCAATTCATGTCATAGGTCATAAGCAAGTAAGGTTATAGAACACATATCGTCACAACCAAACCTCGACTTGATTACAAGTATAAAAGATTGGCTAAGTGTATTTGGTTCCCATGATGAACAAGCATATGTCATCAGGAGTCGGCAATACATCGACTTTAGCACCAAATAGGCTTGTCAGGCCCAATGATCAAAGACGTCGCCAGGCTAGCAATAGTTAATGATTGTAAACAAAAATATGTATCTCATGTAAACACATACTTCACACAAATAACCATGACCAAAAGTATGAATTGCAAGTGCTTTACAAGTCTAAACGTTTACAAGTGCATTATGTATAAGTAATCATGTTTCACCCCAAATTAGTGTGAAAAGATAAAAAGGGGCAAGGAAAACTCACATGTCAAATAAGTATATAATGAGAATCAATAAGAATAATATACGTCGTTCCAACGCAATCCTTCACAAGATGCCTAAACATATATATTTACAAGATTTAAGTTTAACAATACTATTAATGTTTTAACGTGAACTAGGGTTTCAATAAGGATTTGGGTTTTTTCATAAATAAGATTTGTTATCGACATCAGAAATAAGCATTTTATTACAATGATAGAAAACTTAATTAATTCATTTTATTATGATTTGTGAAACTAAAAGAAATTAATTCCTTCTAATGATTTAATTATAAAATGTAAATAAAATCTTATAATTAACATAATTAATCCATATTTAAAGATAATATAACGACTAATAATAATTTAGTGATTTCAACTATTTACAGTTTATTTTTATAAAATGAACTAATTACAACATTTCTTGCCATTAAAAAAATATTAAAGTTTTTAAAGAAATAAAGTTACAGAAAACAGTTGAATAACCAAAAAAAAATAAACAAGTTTATAAAACTGATTTTTATAATTTTTATAGATTTTAAATATTATTTTTTTAAAGGCTGAAAAGCCCAAAAAAATGGTTTGAGGGTTCCCGGGTTCGAACCCGGGACCTCAAGTCCAGAAGGCAAGCGTGTAACCAGTAAACCAGGGCCGTGGCCGTGGTTTAAGTTGGTTTTAAAACATTATAATATGGCAGAAAGAAAACCCCTAAATCATATATAAACCCTAAAATGTTTTGATCCAAATTGAAGATCAATTCGAGTTTGTTAGCCAAATTAATCATAGGGCTTTGATTCATTAAGAAAAAACCGAGGATGTTGATGTGATTTACTCACTTGATTGAGATCGAATCGATGCCCTTTGGTGTAGAGCAGGTCGCGGCCAAGAATAGAATTCGATGGATATGCAAATGATGATGGAAACCAAATTAAACTCGTGGACAGCTTCGAGAGTTGTTCTTGACGCAAAGCCCTATGTCAATTTCAACAATTGAAGCTCGGAAGATGATGAACCCGTTAGTTGCAGGTCTCGGTGTTTGTGGTGATTGAACTCAATGATTGTGTGTGTTTCAGGTGAAATTGATAGTTGTAATCGATTAGGAATAGGTAGATGATTGTGTAGGTTCATTTAATGGATTATTATTAGAGATTTAATGCCCGAACGGCTATGGAATTAAAGGTATCGGTTATACGATCGTTTGAGGTTTGTAACCGGTGTTTTAACACAATTTTAGTTCGTGATTAAGTTCGAATCGACTCCACGAACCGGTTAGGAGCGTTTGGGGTTCATTTTTACGCGTTTTAATGGCTCTTGGACCTCGCCGGCGCCGCGCCGGAGCTTCGCCGGCCGGCGGCCGGAAAATCGGGGAGAGAGAAAAGGGTTTGGGTTTTTAAAATGTTACACAATGGTCCCTGTAGTTTGGTTCTTATTATTTTATGCACAAAGCTTCCATTTCAAGTTTCTAAAATGACAAATTAACCCCCAAACTTAATTTAAGTTTAAGTTTTAAAACATGGTTAAGTTTAATAACCCTTATAAATTATAAGTAACCTTATTAAAGTAATCTTATTATTACTAATACTATTATTCATTATTATAACTTATTATTATTGTTACTTTATTAATATTAACATTATTATTATTTAATATTTATATGTTTAACTTTCATAAAAACACAATGACAATAATGAATAAGCACAAATAACACATGAGTTTCAAAATTGACAATAATAACCCTTGTAAGAGTAAACGAAGTTAACTTTTAGTTAACAAAAATACGAGATGTTACTTTCTCCCCAACTTAAAAGAATTTCGTCCCGAAATTAAAAGAAATGAAACTATACAAATAAAAATGGGTATCTCTTCTTCATGTGCTCCTCACGTTCCCAAGTAAATTCGGCGCCACGTTTATTTTCCCAAAGAACCTTGACGATTGGGGTTGTTGTGGTTCTAGTCTTCTTCATTATGCGATCCACGATTTCAGCAGGTTTCTCGACAAAGTGCAATGACTCGTCAATCTGGATGTCTTCCAACGGGACATGCAGACTTTCGTCAGCCAAGCACTTTCTCAAATTCGAGACGTGAAATACAGGATGAACTCCACTAAGGTCGGAAGGTAGCTCTAGTTTATAAGCCACTTTCCCAATCCTTTTCAGGATTTTGAAAGGTCCTACAAACCTTGGAGCCGGTTTGCCCTTCTTTCCAAAGCGAACCACACCTTTCCACGGTGAAACCTTAAGAAGAACCATCTCCCTAACTTGGAATTCCAATGGCTTACGTCGCTTGTCAGCATAGCTCTTGACGACTTCTCGCCACTTCAAGGTTCTTGCAAATAACAAAAACTTTATAGGTCGTCTCTTGTATAAGTTCAGGACCAGTGATGAAGTTTTCACCAATGTCGGTCCAACAGATTGGTGAACGACATTTTCGACCATAAAGTGCTTCAAACGATGCCATCTTGATACTCGATTGGTAACTATTGTTATACAAAAATTTCGTGAGCGGTAGATGCGTATCCCAATCGCCACCAAAGTCAAGAACACAGAGACGTAGGAAATCCTCCAAGGTTTGGATCGTTCGCTCGGTTTGACCATCAGTTTGGGGATGGTAAGCCGTGCTTAGATCTAATTGTGTACCCAAGAGTTCTTGCATAGACGACCAAAATGTGAAGTGAAACGAGCATCTCGGTCGGATATGATGTGCAGAGGTACCCCATGACGACTTAGAAAGCGGGGCAAGTTGAGCCCAAGATATATAGAAAGCGGGGCAAGTTGAGCCCAAGATATATAGGCCCTTTTAGAATCATTGCTTGAGTAGGAGAGGTGGCCTATAGGCTAGAATTGCCGTATGAGTTAAGTGGGATTCACCCGACATTCCATGTGTCTCATCTGAGAAAGTGTATAGCTGATGAAGACATGATTGTTCCATTGGAGGATGTCGAAATAGATGAAAGGCTCAATTATGTGGAGCAACCAGTGGCAATCGTCGACCGTAAAGAAAAGAGGCTGCGGAATAAAGTGGTTCCTCTTGTGCGTGTACAGTGGAAGCACAGGAAAGGATCCGAGTCTACATGGGAGACTGAGGAGGAAATGAGGTAGTATTATCCTCGTCTGTTTGAGGAATAACAGGTTTCGGGGACGAAACCTATTTAAGGGGGTGGACTTGTAACACGCAGTTATCTTAAAAGGCAAAATATAAAGAATAAAAAGAAAGAAAAGTAATAATGTCCTCGTGGAGGGACAAAAAGTGTCCAAAGGACAAATATCTTTGAAAGTTGGTGTAAAAGGTGGGCATGGCCGCCCACCTTCTTTTCACATCACCATCTTCTTCGTTTTTTTTAGAGAGAGAGCAGAGAACTCTCGGTTTTCAGAACAAGAAGAAGAAGTGGGCGAATTCAAGGTAAGAATTCACGGTTTTTATGTGTTTATGACGGGTTTTATCCCGGTTATGTGCTCTTGTGCTTGTGTTGTGTTCGGGTGTGTGCGTATGGTGTTGATTTAGGTGTTTTGGAACTCTTTGCAAGCGGGTTCAAAGGAAGAAACACCCAAGTTACATCAGGTGAGTTCTGGACCCCGGTTTTACTTGTTTTTAATGATCTTTGGGGCTGAAAATGTATTAAAATGGTTTTATAAAGTTCATGTATGTTTACCCGTGTGCATTGTGCATGAATGAATGTGATTCTTGTATGCTTATAGGTTATTCATGTTAGAATAGCCACATTAAGCTTAGAACAGTCAGATTCGATGATTTGGGTTGAAACATACTGGAAATATATAGTACAGAAGGTCCATGCGCCTAAATAAGGCTCATGCGCCTGAAAATGCCATAGTAAGAACTAAGTGTGATCCATGCGCCCAAACAGTATTCCATGCGCTTAAGATTACCTTAGAAATGATAAAGTATAGCTCATGCTCTTGAACAGTTGTCCATGCGCCTAGAAAATAATAGTCGGACGACTAAGTGTAGAGCCATGCGCCCCAATAATGCCCATGCGCACAAGTGGCCCATGCGCCTAAGTGTTCATACGCACCAATAGTGCCCATGCGCCTGAATGAGTTCATGCGCCTAAAGTGAAAATGTTTAAGTGTTAGGCTGATGCGCCTAAATGGTGATGAAACGCCCAAATAGGGCTCATACGCCCAAATAGTTCCCATGCGCCTAAGACTTAGAAATTTTTACAGAATTTTCTGGGAGTCTGTGCTTTAGGGATTTGACTGAGGTTGACTAAGGGCTTATTAATGATGTTGTTTCATGCATGATATGATTGATTATGATTGTTCCTTATTATGGTTATTGCTATTATTATTATTACCCATAGTATGTGACTTTACGTGGTATGTTATTATCGTAACGTAAAGTATTTCGTAATAATAAAGTGAAAGAGCAATAAAGAAAGAAGAGGAACATTAATAAAACTTTAACAAGTCTTGCAAGCTTACAGGAGGGACACGACCGTGTTGTCGTTAGCTCAACTGTGCTGCGGGTTAGCTACCCTTTTATGCACACAGGGTCAATCAATTGAGATTGGCAGGCCCTTTGTAGCGTGTCCTAGGTGATTGGGTCGGCCTTGTACATAGTACACAGACCCTTTCGGGGGATACAGTTACCCTTTCAGGGGATATAGTTGACCCTTTCGGGGGATACAGTTACCCTTTCGGGGGATATAGTTGACCCTTTCGAGGGATACAGTTGACCCTTTCGAGGGATATAGATGGCCCATCACCCGTTTTCCATCGCGCATATAGTTGGGGTATTGCTCACTGGTCCATACAGAAAGTGAAACATAAAGCTAAAGTTTACAGACAATGCATACAGTACAGAGATCGAACATTATTTGTTCATATAGTTGATGCGTGCTCGCATATACAGTACAAAGTTGTATTTTACAGAAAAGAGTATTTTTTATACAACATATAGAAAGTATTTTATTACTTTTAAAACTAGAGCTCACTCAGCAACGCTGACTTTTATACATTTTCAGTTGGCAGGTAATCATTGCTGAGGATGGCACGAGAGTGAAGCTACTCGGCAAGGGAAAGACTGACATCCATTCGTATTCTATGTTGCTGTTGTTTTGTAATGCATATAAACAATTCTTTTGTAATCAGTTAAACGATGATGTATTGCTCAACAACAGGGGTTTAAATAAAATGAATGGCTTTTGATAAACATATTACGCTGCATAAGCTCGTTTATTTGTAATGATTAATATTTTAATTGCTATGAATGACCAACTGTGAGGTTTTCGGGATCGGGGCCTTACATGTCTCTACTTTAGTCACATATCATATACCATGAGTTAAAAGAAGTACAAAAAAATGATACTCGCATCTGATTTGCGTAATGTGGTCTATGAGGTAGATAAAAAGAGGATACATGAGTATAAAAAGTAGATACTCTTCATATAATATATTATTTCTAATATATTGTTCAATAAGACAAACACTCATGGCTCTATACTCTATAGATGTGAATATATTCCTATATAGGTACAAGACATTTGGAAAAAAGAGTATTATGTGTTATTTTTAGAGTGAAATTTTGAAACTTATCGCATAGTACCATTAAATAGTATATATATATATATATATACAAACTAGCATTAAAACCCTTGTGTTATGGTAAGGGCATAAAACCAAAAAATATGTTAATGTTGAAATGCTGACGTGAACCTACGCGCTGAAGGTAAGAAAATGAAACTTGCGAAACTACATATATAAAAACAAATCTGTCACAAATTAATGCCAAAATGTTGATTAAGTAACCATGTAGCAACAGAAAAACCAAACACTTTGAAATATTTACGTTTATAAAAATAGACACGTACAAATTTGGATTTTATGAAAATATGTTAAAAGTTGGAAGGACAAAGAAAAAATAAAAATTGCAAAATAATCAAACCTTGAATAAGCTTGACGACATGTATGTGTATGTGTTGATAACTTGTGCATTATCACGTAAGGTTCCAATGAGTGGGCAAAAAAGTAGATAAATATACGATATAAAGCAAAACTTGAAGGTCACAAAATATAATCACTTTTCTGGGTTATTATTTAAATTTAAATTAAGAATGCCCGCATTAATAATGTGTATGCTACACATAAACACTTTTCGTTTCGGCTTTTTTATATATAATCGAATTGTGGTAATCCACTATTAGAAACTAGGCATTTGAGACCGTCATTTCGGTCCAAATGGTCGGAAAAATCCATTTGCGTCTTAAAAAAAATAGAAAAACACACGTCGCAAATGGCTTATTGCGATCATTTTGTGATCGTATTTATTTTTCCGACCAAAGTGTTGCCACCTCTATTGTTGTCGCAAATGGTGCGACTATTCTGCTAACGCTTATGTTGCGATCGACACTACTCGCGAACGTTTTGAGACCGACATTACCTGTGACTGTTTTGCAACCGCCAATACTTGCGATTGTTTTACGACCAAAACGTGTTGAGACCATTTTACGACTGACACTTGTTGCGATCGTTTTACGATCGCCAATGGATTATTGCAACAGGATTTTTGTGACTGTTTTACGATGCTACTAGGTTTTGACGATCGCTACTAAGTTATTACAACCAAAATGCTTTTTATTTTAAGTTATTTATGTTTATAAACCTGCTTCTAATACTCATATTGTAAAATATAACCATTTATTAAAACTTCAATATTATGTAAAACAAAACGCAATACACTCCAAACTAAAATATCAAATAAATCACGTTATTCTAGCATAATGAATATTTTAACATTCAAACTAGATTGTTTATAGTCAAAATAGATGGTTCACCATTATGAATCATACCTTTAAAAATTTATTCAAACTTTGTCATTATAACAGGGTAAGATTCAAATAAGTATCCTAGGTTATTGTGAATATTTAATTCATTCCTATATCATTGATTAAATATTCAATGGACAAGATATTTTTATCTTTTTTTTATTTATACAATAAGAAAAAATATAAGAGTCATTTAACACACCCCATCAAAATTTTGATTCGTTAGAATTCTAAAAAGTATCCCAATTATATTCCTCTATTTTTCTTTTATTGGTGAAAAAGTTTCTCCTTTATTTTAAAACATCTATAATTTTTTATATATTGTTAATTTTTTTATAAAAATTACACCATTAAACTCGTCTCATTATGTATCCTTAATTTCAATGTAGTATCACAAAGTTTTTAAAAAATGTACGAATGTTACTTATTACACTTACTTACATCATCTGTATATAAATGTAAATCTTAGTACTTACCGTAAATTGTATCATCTTATAATCACTAACACTAAATTACATATAAAAACATACATAAAACCAAAAAAACAAAATATAATAAAATGGATTCAATTCCCTTTTAAAATGCAAATATAAACTTTCAATAAATCTTGACTGGATGTATATATCATCGCTACCATCCCTCTCCTAGCAAAAAACACAACGCATAAACCTATAAATATATTTCAATTTCAGGATAACAATTATGAAACATAGTGTAACGACAATAGAAAAAACTAGAATAAAACATAAAACATACTTAAATCTATAAACATAAGAAACATAATTGTTTGTTACAATAAAGTTAGTATGACAGAAACACTTACTTACAATGAATTACATTATGTTTATTTAAATACAAATCTTAATACTTACAAGACTTAAATTACACGGGTGGTCCGTGTGGTTAGGCCCAATTTTACTTTTGGTCTCTAACTCTCTGAAATTACAAGTTTGGTCCAAAACTTTGCATAAATGTATCAACGATGGTCCCTAAAACGGATGGACGTTAAGTTTTTCGGTCAATATTCTAAAAATGACTAAAATACCCTTGTATCATTGTCTTCTCCAATTGATTCCAGCAGCCCTGCAACTCCGGCAACCTACCGCTGCAACGAAACCCACCATTTCCAGAGATGGTGATGTTATGGTGGTGGTGGTGATGGCGATGGTGGTGACAGAAGTTGAGCACATCTGAATCACATTAATAACCATAAGATCTGATGCCGATGATGGGGGTGAAGGGTCACCGGAGGTGAATGGTTGTCAGAGGTGGAGGGTCATCGGAGGTGTAAAGGGTCGCCGGAGGTGGCTGGATGTGGACGGTCAGTGATGGATGTGGTGGTTGTTGGAGATAGTTGAAGGTGGTGATGATTGAAGGTTAAAGATGGTGGTGGTGGGGGGAGTGAAGGTTGAAGGTGGTGGTGGTGGTGGTTGAAGGTTGAAGATGGTGGTGGTTGAAGGTTGAAGATGGTGATGGTTAAAAGTTAAAGATGGTGGTGATTGAAGATTGAGGGTGGTGTGGTGGTTGAAGGTGATGTGGGATTGAAGGTTGAGGTTGGTATGGTGGTTGAAGGTGATGTGGGATTGAAGGTTGAAGGTGGTGGTGGTTGTGGTGGTTGAAGGTTGAAGATGGCGGTGGTTGAAAGTTGAGGGTGGTGGTGGTGGTAGTGGTTGAAGGTGGTACTGGTGGTGATAGTGGTTGAAGATGGTGGGGGTGGTGGTTGATGGAGAAGAAGAAAGGTGAAAAGGGGTCTTTTTGTCAATTCACACGCACTTAACATCAATAAGGGACCATCGTTGTTATGTTTGTGCAAAGTTTTGAATCAACCTTGTAATTTCAAAAAGTGAGGGACCAAAAGTGAAATCAGGCCTAACCACAATGACCACCCGTGTAATCAGTCTACTTACAATGAATTACATCATGTTTAGCGTCAGTAGAGACTAAACGCGTATATTCTTTTCACTTTTCTTATTCTGTTAGAAAACGTTATAGTTGGTTACAAAGGCTGTATAAGCGGTGAGTTGAGAATATTTTAGACGGACTTATACCATTTCATTAATTTTTAATATATTTATTCTATAGTTCAATAAGAAATAATTAATCAGTAGTAAGATAAATCTCAAATGATTCACACTAAACACCTCAAGAATAAAGCTACTTTTACATAAGTTTAGGGGACCTCGATTCCATGGTTCAAAACATAATCCAATCCAAACGATTATTATACGAGAATTTTTTTTATCGAAAATAGCGTTATATAACTAAAATCCTAACTCATGACCCAATGCAAATTAATATAACTAGGATTAAATTCAAGCCCCAAATCTCAAATTCCATATGCTTACATACTAATTGAGTTCATCTTTGTAAAAACAACCCCGTTACAACTTTTATAGTTTCCAAATTCACAAATCAACACTCGAAACCATTAACTCTATTTCAGACCGATAACCATGTCAAATTGATGGAAAATAAGCACAAATCCAAGCAATAACATCTTGATCTTGCTCTTACAAACCCTAAAAGTAATCTACAACAACTCCATATATCATCTTATCCATTTTCAAAAACATCATTAAGATATTGACATGTTGAATTTATTTTTTAGTTTACATCTTAGATTAAAAGTAAAAACACAACATCATCATACTCGACATGCTGAAGTAAAACACATTAGCAATAGCTTATGACATCATGATTTGAAGTCAAATACATAATCTACTTCAATTCGGATTCCCAACCTAAACCTCTACCTTCTACCGGAAATCAAAACGCTAGCATCGTATAACCCCTAAAACATGTAAAAATTTATTGTAATTTATGAAAAAAGCACCGGAAAGTCGGTTGGTTGAGGGAGATCATTCTACGATCTGGATTGATTAGTAGATTTAGATCAATAACTCTACCAATGCAAGCGGACTTTAGTGTCATTCAAATCAATGCATTTGTACACATATAATGGTGGAGGTGGCAAGAGGGTGGTTCGATCTTGATTTTGTTGAGCACTTGAAGTTATTGATCTTTATTCTATTCTTGCATAATTTTTGATGGTTTGAATCGGGGAAGAAATATAAGATCTTTATAATTGTTAAGTTTGACTTTTATATATATGAGAGAGAATATATCTGACACATAAAGTAAATCTTCGAAATTACTTATATACTCGTCATTTCATTTTATATTTCATATGGTATCTAGTACTATTATATTAAATTAATGGTTAGATATATGATTAAAAGGTTTCTATAATTTTTAAAGGTTTTCACATGATCTCAATCTTATATATATGATGCATTCAATTGTGAACCAAAAATTTATAAAGAACCAAAAGAATTATTTTTACCCATTCATATTTCCTTTCTAGTTTCAAGATTTTTTTATTTGTGTATAAGGATCTGGTCTATCCGTGACCGAATGATAATGGAATAGCAAATGCAACTGAAGGGTATTATAGTAATTTTGTTATGTTAATTTAGTTATTTTTACATGAAAATCCACAAGAAATGATTTTTTTTAAATGACAATCATGTGTGTTCGTAAGTAAAACATGCGCATATATGTATATGTGCATCTATGCATACGTGTGTATACACATCCATGCATATAATTTAATGCAAAACAAACTTTGAAGTGTATTTTTTAAATATAAAACAACTTTAATAGGGAAGCAAAAACATAAATGGACAACTCATAATCGGAATCAAAACCTAAATGGTGTATAATGCTTTTGATTTAAAATAGTTGTTTATTTTTATGGGAAAATAAATATTATAAAAAATGGGTTTTGAGAAAACTAATTGACTTACAACAAAAATCCAAAACAATAACAATAATTAATGATAGGTTTATCACCATAATTTATGACTGAATAATATGATTCACAAACCTTTATTGTTTTGTTAATTGAGATTGTTTTCACCAAATTATGGCTTCCTAATGTCTTTTTTCGGTAAAGGGTGTCAAGGTGGAACAAAATCAAAAGTGAATGACGATTATGAGATCGAGACCGGAATAGGTAGGCAAATATGTTTTCATTTACTAATATTAATGTCTGATTTTTTGTCATTTTGTGATGCTATCTTTTGAGTCTTATTTATAGGAATTGAAGCGAGATCATCATACAAAAATATGTCAATTGGTCCTTTTATTTAATAAGTTCGTTTGTAACATCGATACCGGTTTAAATAAATTCGTTTGTAACAACAATGATGGATATGTTATTCATAATATATGTTTCACGAACTTTTCATGAGCCAAACATATTCATACACTAAAATATAAAATTATCAACATTAATTTTATTAAATAAATAGAATCTAATACAAAAATCTAAAGTAGAATCAAATACTATAAACAAATATCTTATATTAAGACATTATACCATGTTTGTAATTGAAAATCGTAAAAACCACAACCACCCAGTTACATACTTTATAATTGATTTAACTTTTTAATTGTTTAAAATATATTTGAGCAAACTTCAACTTTAATTTCTGAGATAATTATATATCTTTTGGATATAAATTCCAAGTAACGTCGATGATGACGAAACGACTTACATATACGTAGCTTGTAAAGAATACATGTACATAACTCGTAGTTATGGACTTGGTAATACGTACTTACATATACATAACTTATACACATACGTAACTCTTAATTGTACATTTTGTAACATGTACTTACATATACGTAACCTCTGGTTTTCATGACTTTCGTTTATATCATGGTTTTCAAGGGACCCCTCCCCCATCTATAACATATAATAAAAGACTAACTATTGTCCACATGACGTCTAACTAGATTGTACACCTAAGCGCCATGTAGACTTTGCCACATGTCTTCATCATATTCTCTTTGAAAATTGTGATTTTTAACCTTGAAATCATTTACATATATTCATGATTTTTAAGAATTTTGAGTTTTAATTATAACCTATATATTCTTTCCAACCATAACCTCAAACATATACATAAAAAGTATTAAATGATTATATTAATTTTAGATTAAGATATACATTAAAAATAAAAATTCTAATAATGTTTATAAAGAAGTATTTGGATCTTTATAAACATTTGTATAACTTTTAGTTAGTCTTTGTTTTAATATTGTATCTTTCTTTCAAATTTTATAGTTTTATTAGATTTATTTATAAATGCAATATGAGCTCTCTTTTCCCTTTCATTACATTTTATTTTTCATATACACTAACCATTGAGATAATGTAACATTTTAATTTATTTGTTACATATCTCATATCATGCTATAATTTAAGTTCGCAAGTGTTATTTTTTATATTTTTCACACGGGTAACTAACCTAGTATAGATATATAACATTTACATCATAACATACTTAAGGAGTCTATTTTACAACATGTAATCATATATACGCCTAACAGATTTGGTTATTATCGGTGGCATGTGCAATATTTTTCTGCAACTGTCTTAACTCATCTACTATGTCTTGGAATGTTGGCCTGGAGTCTGGTTCACTGAGAAAAAAGATGAATGTTAAGTTGTTACATAAGATTAGCATGTCATATGGAAAAGAAGAAAGAATGAACCTGCACAAACATATATCAATAAGAGAAGCCCACTGTGGATCCACATCTTTTGGAATGCCGAGCCGTTGGTTCTTGAATCCTACAGCCTTAATAACCTACAAACATCCATATATACACTCATTGTTATGCATACACATGGTGGGAGCACTTCAAAATCATAAGTATCATCTTGGACACTGAGTTACAATCTGACTTTGGGGTCATTAACGGACCGGACAACTTTTAATGTGAGAAACACCGATTACATTGTCATGTCATATCTACTATTTTGTGGTAGAATACAGATTGAAATTGGGTTTATATGTTAAAAGGGTTAAGAAAACCTGAATTGAGGTAAGACTATCCCAAGGGATCTTTTCCGTGGCCATTTCCCACAATACCACACCGTAGCTGTATACATCCGACCTATATGGTTAGTAAAATAGAAACACTAAACATTGAGATAATTGCGTCAGTCATTCTGAAGACAAGTGGTGTTCGTGTTTGATTTGAGTTAAAGTTACTTTTCATCTGCAGCCACATTACGAAGAACTTCTGGAGCCATCCACTCGAGCTAACAGAGGGAAAAAAACGTCAGTTCAACAAATTGATTATGCTTATACTAGTTAAATGTTGACTGAATCAAAAGCAGTAACGGTCACTAAGGTGCACGTTGAGGATTACATTCCACTATCATCTGTTCTTACTTGTTTTCTCTTGATTTTGATCTGTTTTATCTTACTGATACACAACAGCTTTATTGAACAAGAGTTTACTATTAATGAAGAAAAATGAAAAATGACGTACCGTTCCTATCACTTCCTTAGTTTCATGCTTCGGACGACACAGGCTAAAGTCACTTATCTAAACAATTGCAAGCACACAAGGTCATGTCATGACTTAAAATAGAGAATAAAAACCTGTAACAAACATGAAAATGGCGCAAATATGCATACCTTCACTGTCCAGTTCTTATCTACATGAAGAATTGAAGAGTTCAAATCGCAGTGGATGATGGGTGGGAGACAACAATGAAGATGATTCATGCCTTGTGCCTAAACATCATATATAGGTTTACAAATCATCTCATCTATCATATGAAGAATTAATGTTAATACTTTTAATGAAATGTTCATCAGTATGATACTTACTATATCCAAGGCCATATGAACATGATGTTTCAAATGTAGTCTGCCTCTCCTTCGCTGGTGAAGTAATTGGAACAAACTTCCACTTCACAAAGATTAACAAACAGTTACAAAATTACCTCCTGCTTAAAGGAACTAGCTAGAGGCGAGTATAAATGGTCTTTTTTAATATGAACATGATGAAGCTCATAGAAAAAGTTACTATTTTCTCATCTGTACGTGTTTCAGGAAGGAAAGTGGTGGACTTACCGGCAGAGGAACTCAGTAACAATGCATACATGCCGAGGTGAAATCACTGTACCCATGAAGAGCAAAATATTTGGATGGCGAAGCCTTTTCATGACAGACACCTTCAATTCAAAACATACACAAAGAAAAACAAACAAATGATCAGAGAACATCTGGAAAGTATCTAAATAGTTAAAATAATTACCTCCTGCTTGAAGGAAAGCATTAAATTATGCGAGTATTGATGTTTAGGAAACAACTTGAGAGAAACATCCTGCGCGAGACAAACAATGGCATTACAATCTGCAAAAAGAAAAAAAGAAGAAGATATTATTACAGTGAAGGGTAGAGACAGAACATACTGATCCGCACCACACTGCATGATATAGTATCCCATATGAACCTACCAAAATGTATGCAAAACCATTAGAAATATGTTTTTGCAAATTTGGATGTAAGAAGGGAGACAGTAGTACATGTTATATATACCTCTGCCAATGCATTCTCTAATAATCAAGTCCTCCCACTTGATCTCATATACTTTGTCAAACGAAGAACTCCATTGGCTTAAAGCACTGGTGTTGACCCATGGTTGACTTGCTACTTTTGGAAATATACAAGAAATAATCATTCTAATAACATATTCGTGTTCTTGATCATTGTGATATAACCAATGCCAACAAGAACGAGGGGTTCTTGAATCAAAAGTTGCCCGGTATCTTTTATTTCCCTTCCATGGGGGTGGAGTTCCATTTTGAACCATTTGTGCAGCTTTTGGAGATAAAACTTTGGGCTGCTTGCAGTGGGAGGAAGAAAATTCTTCTTTCTCTGTTTTTGATTCAACCTTGGTGGCCTGTTTCACAATCATGATCATCATTGAAATATAAAGTTTATACTGGTTGTTTAGAAAGAAAGCGTAATAGTTTGTTTGAAAATCTGAAGAATGTAGAAACTGAAACATGGTAAATATGGGGTATTAGTTAAGTACGAAATCTGGTTGGTGAGAAGCAGCTCGGGCGGGTGCACCAACTTTAGGCTCTGGGCTTGTTTCTGGGAATGGGGTTGGAAAGCCGGATACAGCTATAACCCCTATGATTTTGCCATTTTCATCCAGAAGGGGCTTAGAAGAACCGTAAGCAAGAAATCTTTCGCCTTTGTTATTTCTAACTACAAACTCCCCACCATGAACCGCCCCGTTTAGAATCTGTTGCCTGATGTTGTTAGCTATGGAGGCATTCATAGGTCCTACAATTAGCTCGATAACATCTTTTCCTTGACTCTCAGCTACACTATAACCATAGAACCTCTCCAAGCAGGGTTCCTGCAGTGAACATGCATGTATGCCCGGTTTACTTAATTAATTATAACCAAACCAAAACGTATGTAAATCCTTCAATCAATTCCTTTTTTTTTTATTTGATAAGAAAAAGCTACCAATTCAGTAGTTTAGTTAAGAATCCACTGCATTGCATCGGAATGACTCGCCTGTAAATAAGGCAACCCTTTTCATCGGATATATGGATTGGCTCATCGATTGACTGCAAGATATTGAAATACTGAGCTTCTGTCAGCGGCCCGCGATTATGAGGGATGAAGATATTTTGTTTAAGGTGAGCATTGAGCTGTTCTAGGTCCTCAATCCTCCTTAACAGCTGCTCAACAAGGATGATGTTCTCCATTTTCAGTGAAAGTAATATAATATTTCGGATTTAAGAGCATATATAGAGCGTTTGATTGCACCAATTTGTACAGAAAAGGACAGACACTGTGATGTGATAAACTAAATGTTACGAATCAGTTTGTCTTTTTGGGTATGGCCATAAAACTAAGAAACCAACAAGCAAGAAAGTTTGGAGCAGCAAGTTGGCTATATATATATATATATATATATCATCTTAATTTGTATATGCCTGCCTGTCTGCCACCCCGGGCTTTATTAAACAACAAATACTATTATGTTTATTTAGTTTGGGCTAGAGGTCACAATGTAATTATTTCAAAATTTTCATTACTTATAAAATTATATAACCATAGTTACTATCCTTATTCATATAATCATTATTGTTAACAATATTATTGTTATTTTAATATAACACAAAGGCTCTTAAACCATAATTTTATGTATGACTAATGAGATATTCAAATTATCAAAGATATACTATTTTGGACTTGTTAAATAATTATATTATATAACAATGACATATTGATTACGCATATATATTTTGCATTAATTAATCGATAATAATATTGGTTTGGACATTTATAATTATCATCGTATATTGAATTGTTTTTGTTATTATTAAAATTATTATTTCAAGATCCGATGCATTTTATACTAAATTTTATTATTTTAATAATTATTAGTCATCATTGCTAATATTATTACTTTTAGATTGTTACTAAAACTATTTTTGTTTTTATAAATATCTACTTCAAATGCTATTACACATAATTATGTAAGTAGTAACATGACAAATAATTTTTTTTAATAAAAACAAACAACAAAGCAAGAGAATTAAGGTATCAAGCTAAAGTGATAACTAAATGAATATTAATTAAGAATATAACAAAATAAATAAACTAAGAATCGGATTAAGCTACGATAAAAAGCAAGAAAGATAAAGACGTAAATTTTGATTGATTAATCCATATCTTGTGACAAAATTGCGTCCTTGAAGGAAGCAAATATTAGCAGAATATATTTGTTCTGATTCCCGTACATATAGGGATTTAGTTGATGTATTCTTTATATATGAACATTGTATTCTTGTAATCGACATACAGAAAATATGAAGTATTTTATGGTATCAGAGCCATAAAGACGTAACCCTAAAATCGCCGTCATTTTTTTTCCGATCACTTTCACCATTATGTCTGACAAAGAAACACCCCCTGCTTCATCCTCGGTTACGACCGAATCCAAAACTCCTTTGCATCCGGTGTATTCTGTAACAAACATACAGAATAAGGTTCGAACACTAGACGGCGTTAAGGTTACGTACTCGTCTTGGGTCAAGCTATTCAAGTTACACGGCAAAGGTTATGACGTGTTGAAGCACATCGACGGTACCGGTTCTCCAGCAGAAACTGATGAGAGTTATGACTCCTGGGTGAAGATTGATGCAATTGTTTTGCAATGGATATACAGTACGTTATCGGATGATTTGTTAGTTCGAGTTCTTGAGAATGACACTACTGCCCAAAAAGCTTGGGATAAGATTGAAACCATATTCCATAACAATAAGAATTCACGAGCTACAGTGCTTCTTCATGCATTCTCAAACACAACTTTGGCCTCCTGTTCCTCTTCAAATGATTATTTTCAAAAATTAAATGATATCGCCGAGCAACTTGGTGACGTCGATCAACCGGTTTCGGAGTCGCGGTTAGTACTGCAAATGGTGCAAGGTTTACCAACTTAGTTTGACACCACGGCACAACTCATCACTAAACAAAACGTTTCGTGGGATGACGCACGCGATATGATCGACAGGGAACAACGGCGACAAGCGGGACGACAACAACAATCTGCTTTTACGATATCAAAATCCGGTAACACCACTACTACTAATAACCCCACACCACCTACGCCATCGCATCTGAGTCAATACTTCGAATACCGATCTAACAATACTCGCGATCGTGGCAATGGTGGGGGTTACCGTGGCGGGGGCCGAGGAGGTCGTGGCAGAAACAACCATCAAGGTTTTTCCACACACCCACAACACCAACAATTCACCCATGCCCAGTTTCCTTCGCAGGCCACAAACACAACTCCAAATTATGGCTGGTGGGCCTCGCCCCCCCCCCCCCCCCCCCTTGTCCCTATCCGGCCCAATCCCCTTGGCAGCCTTTCTGGTCTCGGCCCAACACTCCTACACAGCCCAACCAAAACCCTTTCCCACCTGCCACACAACAACCTACTCAATTTCCTAATTATGGGCTCTCGGCCCAAACACCAAACTCACAGAATCCATACTCGCCACAATTTGGCCTCCTACTGTTGACCCGCTAAACCCGACATCCCTTGGAGCCGCACTTAGCACACTATCGTTGAATCAGTATAACCCTAATGGACCATGGACACGGGTGCTTCCTCTCATGTCACGTCTAACTCAGGTAAAATTATTGTTCCTTTGTCTATTTCTCCTAATGCTAATATATTTGTTGGTAATGGTCATTCTTTGCCAATCATGGGCTCGGGTCACGATTTTCACACTACCCCCAACAAAAATTTTCAATTAAAAAATATCCTCCTTGCACCTAACATTGTTAAAAACCTTTTATATGTCCGCCAATTTACCCGTGATAACCAACTTTCCATTGAATTTGATCCTTTTGGTTTTACTTTGAAGGATCTCAAGACTGGACAACCCCTTTCCCGCCATGATAGCACCGGGGATCTTTACCCATTTACTACACGAACTCAAGTCTTTCTCGCATTGTCTTCCAATAAGTGGCATGATCGTCTTGGACATCCTAGCTCACAAGTTTTACATTCGTTAGCTAGTCGTAATTTAATTTCATGTTCTAAGGATTTTTTTGATTTTTGCAATTCATGTCATTTGTCTAATAGTAATCCTTGCCCTTTGTTGATTCAAATTTATTTACGTTTGCAGGGTTTGATATATTTCATTGTGATTTGTGGATGTCACCATTACTTAGCAAACTTCTTATAAATATTACATGGTTTTGATCGCTAATTACTCAAACTACGTTTGGGTCTACCCCCTAAAATTTAAATCTGAAGTCTTTGCTACATTTGCTAAATTTCATAAATTCGTTCAAACACAATTTCACAAAAAATATCAAAGCTTTCCAATGTGACTTAGGGGGAGAATTTGATAACCATGCCTTTCACAACTTTGCCTCTTCTCATGGTCTTGTTTTTCGATTCTCGTGTCCACAGACGTCCTCCCAAAACGGTTGATCCGAAAGGATGATACGGCGACTTGATGATATCATCAGGGCTCTCCTTGTTCATGCTCACTTACCACCGATGTTTTGGGTCGAAGCACTTCATACCGTAGCCTACCTACACAATATTCTTCCCAATAAACACCTTAATTTCAACATCCCTACCTATGCCTTATATTGGTGTCATCCTACTTATGATCATCTCCGTGTTTTCGGTTGCGCTTGTTACCCAAACATGTCAGCCACACAGCCTCACAAGTTACACACACGATCCTTCCGGTGCATCTTCCTTGGCTACCCCGAAAATTTTTATGGGTATCGTTGTCTTGATCCTCTTACAGGTCGCGTCCATATATCATGTCATGTGGACTTCGATGAAACATCCTTCCCTTTCACTGATCAGTTACCTTTATCCTCTTATACCATTCTCGATGATGATTCACACCCTATAACTACCTATCAATTCCCACACACTACCACCCCTTCACCACCAAACCCTGACCATGTCTCTAGTATATCACCTTCTTCACCTCAACCAGTACCCACCTCACCTACCTTGTCACACACTTCACCACTGACAGCTCATCCAATTCCTACCAGCCTATCGGCCACCCCACCACCTTTCACTACTGATAATACTCACCACATGACAACACGGGCCAAGGCCGGCATCACTAAACCAAATCCGAAATACCAACTCCACACCACAACCACCATCCCTATCTCACCGGTACCTACCTCTTACACTAAAGCCATCTTGGACCCTAATTGGCAAAAGGCTATGATCAATGAATATGATGCATTAATGAGTAATAGAACTTGGGAATTAGTACCACGATCGACATCGTACCCGTTCATTCATTGTATGTGGCTTTTCAGGCATAAGCTTAAGGCAGATGGCAGTCTTGACAGGTATAAGGCCAGATTGGTGGTTCATGGCAAATCACAAACAGTTGGTGTTGATTGTGATGACACTTTCAGTCTGGTTGTCAAACCGGCTACCATTCGTACTGTGTTATCTATTGCATTGTCCCGAGGTTGGCCGATTCATCAAATGGATGTTAAAAATGCCTTTTTACACGGAGACTTGCAAGAGACTGTATTCATGCATCAACCTCCGGGCTTTGTTGATAAAACCAAACCTAACTTCGTATGTCGGCTTCATAAGTCCTTATATGGACTCAAACAGGCGCCCCGTGCTTGGTACGACCGGTTCTCGTTATTACTCACGTCCAAGGGTTTTAAGGGTAGTTTATGTGATACTTCCCTATTTATTTATCGTCATGGCACACACACTGCGTACTTGCTTTTGTATGTGGATGATATAATTCTCACAGCCTCTTCCTCAACTTTATTACAACACATCATCGGTCTGTTGTCTTCGGAATTCGCGATGACTGATTTGGGAGATCTCATCATTTTTTGGGTATCACTGCTCAGCGCGACAGTCATGGTATGTTTCTCAATCAGTCTTAGTATGCTCGGGATATTCTACATCATGCTAACATGACCTTGTGCAAGCCTTGTGACACCCCAGTCGATACGTCAGCCAAACTGAGTGCCACCAAGGGGAGCTGCTCCTAGATGGAACCTTATATCGTAGCCTAGCGGGGGCCCTTCAGTGTTTAACTTTTACTCGGCCCGATATCTCTTATATAGTTCAACAGGTTGGTAACACCCGGTTATTTATTTATTTTGAAGCCGACGAATAAAGAAGAAAAGAAATAAAGTCCAAAGCCGAGGGACCAAACTCGCCAACGGGAGAAAGTTGGGCATGTGGTGATATTTGTAGGGAGAGGGCAGCCATAACCCTCTCCCCACACCCACACTTTCAGCCAACAAAAGAGGAGAAGAGAGAAAGAAGAGAAAAAGAGAGAAAAGTTCATTCGCATGATTGAGAGTTCATTCGCACGATTGGGGCCAGTCATATGGGGAGTCATGCGATTGAGGGTCCAGTCGCATAAGTGCTCATCCACATTAGTTCCATTCGTATGAGGTTCATCCACATTAAGTTCATTTGCACAATTGGGTGTTCATTCGCATAAGTGTTCATCCGTATTGGTTAAATCGCATGATGTTCAGTCGCATAGAGGCCATGCGACTGAAGGGTGTCCATACACCCGAATAGGGCTATTGCACCCGAGGAGAAGTGTAGGTTAACTTCTGACTTTCGGGGGAAAGTGCAGACGTAAGTTTTGACGTAAAGGTTCCCGTACGTTCATGTAAGATGCTGGTTGAGGCCTTAGAGAGCATGTTGGGTGTAATGATGATGATGTTGTATGATTATGCATGTTATGTATGTATAATGTTGCCCTGTATGATGTTAATGCTTGTGTATGTTATATTCGTTGTTATGATGTATGTTTATCTTTCCGTGGCTTTACGATGAATGTTTATGAATGAAATGAAAGTATTATGTAACGTCAAGTAAAAAATAAATAAAAGAGGAACATGAAGTAAGAATGCATGCATTAATAAATGATGAATGTAATGGAAGTCTTGCAAGCAGTGTATGTCGGGACACGCCATTAAAAGGTGTTATCCCAACGGTGTGCGGGTTCGCTACCCCAGGAGGATGCACATCGGGGTCATTCTTTGTGATTGACCATATGTATGAACCATTTTTGTGTGCCTTAGGTACTATGACCATTTGGTGCTGAGCATCACGGACGAAGGTCTATTATAGGCTTAGGTCTAGTACCATGAGCATGAAGGGGATAGCATATGACAATGGTATATCTGAACTTTACCTTAGGTACTATGACCATTTGGTGCTGAGCACCATGGATGAAGGTCTATTATAGGCTTAGGTCCAGTATCATGAGCATGAAGGGTAAAGTTCATGGTGATGACGAAAAGAAAAGATGTAATGATGAACGAACGAATGAAAGTAAGATGAATGAATGAACGGAAGTTAACGAATGATGAAGATAATGATGATATTATCTATGTACGTATGTTGTATGATCACATGAAAGTAAAGAACGGTTTTAACGAAAAAGAAGTATGTTTTATTCTATAAAACTAGAATTCACTCAACAATGTTGACTTTGATGTGTTTCCAGTTGGCAGGTAATGATCGCTGAGGATGGCACGAGGTGGCTGATCAGCTCTTTTGGGATGGCATCCATTTATATAATGCTTTTGTGATGTAATGCAACAATGTATTTTGTAACTGATTAACGATGCATTATTTTGCAAAAGCTACTATATTGAAATGAAATGTCATTTTTAAATGTTTTCGCTGCGATGCTTTATGAAATACAAATGTAATTATATGTTTTATGTGCGATGAGGATCCAACTGTAAGTGTCCCGGGAACGGGGCCTTACAAGGTTTGCTTGTTTACGCATGCCCCTCGAGAGACATATTGTGTTCATGAAACATATCATTTGCTATTTTAAGGGCACTATTAATTACGAGTTACATCTTTTGATTTCACCTAAAGCTACTTTGACGGCCTACTCAGATGCTGATTGGGCAGGCTGCCCTGACTCTCGACGGTCCACATCCGGCTACTGTGTTTATTTGGGTGATAATCTGATTTCATGGTCTTCTAAACGCCAACCAACTATATCTTGTTTGAGTGCTGAAGCTGAATATCGGGGTATAGCAAACGCTATGGCTAAAACTAGTTGGTTGCGCAATATTCTTTTGGAACTACACATTCCTATACGACGGGCCACCTTTGTTTATTGTGATAACATCTCTGCGGTTTACCTTTTCGGGAATCCAGTTCAACATCAACGAACGAAACATGTAGAGATTGATCTTCATTTTGTTCGCGAAAAAGTACGTCTTGGGCATGTTCGCATTCTTCATGTACCGGCCTCTTTTCAGTACGCGGACATCTTTACTAAAGGGCTATCGCGACAATTGTTTCAAAGTTTTCGGTCCAGCTTGACCGTGTGTCTGAATTCACGTTCAACCTGAGGGGGAGTATTAGCAGAATATATTTGATATATATGATATATTTGGTGTTGATCTAATTCCCGTACATATAGGGATTTAGTTGATGTATTCTCTATATATGAACATTGTATCCTTGTAATCGACATATAGAAAATACAAAGTCTTTTAGCAAAACCCTTTATCATATTTTTGATACATAGAGTGCTTCTTCTCCATCCCAAAACTAAAGTGATCACCTGTGGACCAGCTAATTGCCATGCAGCATGTTTACACGTGATTCATAACCGATCGAAGTGACATCGATCTCTTGCAGGTGTGTGTTGGAATTGATAAATACTCCACCCTTAAAACCTGAATTAATCTATCTACCTAGCTCACCCTCGACGACACACATCTAATCTATTCGATCAATTCCTGCGTTTGATCTCCTTCTCTTTCACTGTCCGAATCTCTAGCCATCTATATACGTACGCTTTTCACTACAACCAGAAACATGCATCATAGGAACCCGACCACCCTTATACACCCTTCCCTTCCCGACGACATTCAGTTTGAGATCTATATATGATGATTGAGGTGGCCGGTAACAACCCTCTTTACACAAAGTTTAAGTTTTTGATCTATGTAATCATGAATAATAACCAACGCTTGACCTGTATCATACGACAATGAATAAACAACGGCATCCAAGTTTAAAGAACTGACGTCGCTAGAATAACACACAGACAGTCCTAAAATCATCAAGATTTACAAAGCTAGATCTCATCAAAATATGGATTGCTTGTAGGTTACATAACCTTGTTCATGAGTTAAGCGTCAATCGTAAATCAACATTTGAGGTACAAATATCTTAACTCCTTTGTACGTGTTGTATGGCCTTCAGATGTCTGGTACGTTTATACTTCATTTTGATTCGAAGTCTAATTTTATTCTGAATTTATATGTTTTCCATGTTTATATATACTCGTATCTTGACACGTTACCATGCAATAGAATTATTTTTAACTTGTCCTTCTTATTGCATATTCTGATAAATGATAAGAATTTTATACCTATGTGATGTAACTTTACGTATGTGTTAAGGTAGTTATGCTACTCTTTAGATCCTCAACTTTTAGTATTCTAGTACTCAAGCATGTCTCTACCTGTAGGGGTAACTAAAGGCATGACATTTCGGCATTAATGATGTGGCACCAACCGTGATGATGAGATGAGATCACAACGTCTCCATTTAATATTTGTGAGGTACATTGGCCATTTGATATGTAGGGCATATGGATCGATCTTAGGATGTATGTATGATTTATGGTGGATGATTTTGTTTATGCCCACACACTATCGCACATTTAGCACATGGGTTTGCAGCCTAATGTGTATGTCTGATATACAATATTTCGGCTTTGGATACTTTCTTATGATATGAATTATTTGTTTCAAGTCTTTGCTATGTCCATAATATCGTCTCGATGTGTTATTCGTCAACATGATGTGTTATTCGCCTTGCTAATAGTTGGTTACGCTGCTATGATATGTCATCCCGTGATTATGTTATGAATTCCTTGTCATCCGTTTAAGTTATAAATTGCTAAACATCTAATTTTCTATAAATTTTATTTGATCAAGCTTTAGCACACATAACTTTTAATTACTTACTAACATGGTAAGAATATATTAATAATTTCATTAAGTCTATCGCAAATTTTTATTTTGTAACTCTAAATTCCTTATCATTTGATTTTATAATCTACTTGATCCCTTATTTATTTAATGTAACATTTTAATCCATCCAGTTATTTCCAAATAAGCTAAAACCGACATTTACAAGATTTGTTAAACTATGACGATATTATTTTTTTAATTTTTTTAAATTTTTTGTTTTTAGTTGCTTTATTTAGCATTTTGTTTCAAAACTAATGGTTGTTAAAATATAGCATTTAACAAAAAATTCTTATTATAACTTCAAATATTAATTACTTTTTTAATAAAAAAACTATTTTTAGAAAACACATGTTTTTTAAATATATAGTTTGAGTTGTTAGATAAGTTTGATGTTTTAGAAAAAAATATCTCATCTTATAAAAAATCATTTTCTAGAAACTGCATTTATAGAATTTTTTTCTAAGTTATTTAACATAAAAAAGAGTTTAATAATATTAATTAGTAGTTAATGTAATTAATTAATAGGAGAAAAAAGTAAAATTATATAGATTTTGATAGTGTAGAATTGTAAATAGATAGATTGATATTTTAAGCATACACCTATACATAATTTATTTATTTTTTTATTATTTTTAAACAGCTAATTGAATTAGTAACAACGGGTCACTAATTTACCGGATTATCTTCGTTACTCGATTACGCGATCCGAGACCACCTTAAAAAGAAAACTTCTTATATGTGAAAAAAAACTTCTAACTTGACCTAAAATTCACTTTTTATCACATATATATGAAAATTAAACCCAAAATTTTCATTTATTTTTAATAAATTATCTCATTTTAAACAGTTATTGCTGTTTACATAATTTAATGGTTGGACATGCCATTCATGTGGAATGACATGGTGGCACTGTGGGACCCAATGATGGCCTATGAAGTACACTAAAAAAGGACCACCGACACTCTTATTCTATTTATTTTTACTCCATCTTCTGTAAGGTGTTTATTACTTCATTAAAGCTAAAAAGCAATATTTATTTGATATGCTCCTATGCAATTAAATAAAAGCAATATTTATTTGATATGCTCCTATGCAATTAAATAAAAACAATATTTATTAGCATTCATCAAGTGTATAAGTTTAATTTAACATAATTAAGAGGATAAATTTCTTTATCGATAAATACTCTATCGTCAATGAAGCCACATGCTAGTTTCAACATAAGTTATATAAACATTGCCATTTTAGAAATATAAAAGTTAAAAAATTTTCAAGTTTAGAATGGAAGAAACATGATATTCAATAGTAACATTAGTTTTTTTAATGATTAAATGCTACCTTACCTATCATGATTCACATAATCTACTCTATAATTAATTTATATCAACCGGAATATACTCGAATATTTAATCTTAAAGGAAACTTTTATTACTTTTAACTAATCAAACCCAACGCAAGCACTTAGCAAGAAGATTAATTAATGTTTATGTTTTCGTGCTCATTACATTGTCACCTTTTTTCGTCGGTGCCTATATGTCAACCACACATCCCATGTCCGGTGTCCCCCCTCCCCTCTCCCCCTCTATATTAATAAATTTTGTAAAGATATTCGTTTGTCATTACTTTTCATTTAAACATATTTTTATTTATGAAAACAACTACTCAACCCCCATGAAATATACAATACAAAAAATCTTAGTTTTAATTTGTTTCTTTCTGATTTTGTTTTTATTAAAAGTTAGTTGAAAATGTTGATGAGCGATAACATCTATATTAACCAAATATTATTTTTCAAAACTTTATTACATTGAAAGCTTAACCTTTTTTTACACCAACCTTTTACTTCTAGACACCAATCGATCATTTGCATATATATAAGTATTTACCTAAAAACTTACTTTAATAAAGAACAATCATCAATGTCAATAGATCATGAGCAAAATCTTAATTTTTTCGAAAAAATAATTAACTCCCATACCCTTTTAAATCTATTCTTAATTTATGAAATGCTTATCATAAGATTCGAACCCTTCTTATCAATTTTAAAAGAAACACTTTAAAAACAAGCTTAACTGGTCGGTGTGTTTTGAAGACACATGACTAAACTTTACCCCATAATATCAGTTTACCAGTCTCTGTGCAATTAATTAAATACATGTTAACATAGATTTTAATATAATTTTTACTTTGCCTAAATTGTTTATTAATTCACAAAATTAATATTAATGAGTATTTATTTAATGACAATAACTAATAGGTTAAATGCCAATAATCTTTTAGCAGTGGTTCAAGAAAAATGTGAAATATTTTTTCTTTAGGTGATGTAAATAAAAAAGGTTAAAATAATAAATAATACAAAAGTTAGTTTTTGACTTCATCATAGCACGTTTGAATTTGAATTGTTTTAAGAAGTGAAGAACTAAAACAAATAATAGTAATTTCAACTTGTTAGACCTTTATATATTAACCTTAGCATTTGAATCAATACAAAGTTATGTTGGGATGTTATTCTAAATGAAAGATTTCTTTCAACTATTTATTAATAAAATAAATACGTTTTGAACTTTCAACTATTTCATACAATTTGTCGCTGTTTGTAAAGATATGTTTAAACCTTTATTAAAATATGTTTTGACCATACAAATTATGTTAGAAAAATTATTAAGTCAAGTAATAATCAAATAAGTTGTTCTTAACATTTTTAAAACCTGTGCATATTGTTGTTTTGGGTTCAATCTTATTAACATTATATACCTTTCATTTGATTATTTAAAGGATTGTGTTAAACATACTCGTATAATTTTACTAAACATACTCCTTGTATAATTTTACTAAACATGCCATCTATTACACGGGCGTATAAAAGGTCGTATTAAAAAACGTTTACAAGGTGTATGTGAGCGTTTACGATTTCCAATACGACCATATTGAATTAAAAACCAAAAGTAAATCCAACAATCATGGTAATTTTGTATAAACTGATGCATTTGAAAGATTATTTTTATTTTTAAATGAATCATGTGATAGATGAATTGTTTACTTTAGAATTATTCAAAAAATATTATACAATTGTAAGAGATCGAGATGGAGTTATTTATCACTTTAAGAACAAGTAACTTTAATATGAATTCAAATAAATTATATAAAAATGAATTCAAATAATTATATTTTAATGAATTCAAAAAATACTATATAAAAATAATTCAAAATAAATTACATTAATATGAATAGGAAAATATAAAAAATGACATTTAATATAGTCACTTCCTGGTTGTATCCAATCCTTAGTGTGGTCTCATTATATATTATAACCCATCTTTCCTCATCACTCACTCTCATACAAAACAAAGAAAAGAAAAAAATCAATCCCAATTTACAAGAATCAGGGTGGCTTCTCTTCACTTGTTAGTTAATCCATCATCAAAGGTAATCAATGTCTCTGTCTACCTAATTAATTAGTTAATTCCTTTCATCAAAGTATGTAAATTAGTAAGATCAATCAACCCATGCATTCTAATATTACTTTTAAGGTATTTTAGGTATTGATTGGTCCTAGTTTAATTTGATGGATCATGAATGTCCTATTGCTATGGAACAACAAGTTTGTGTTGATATTATAAGTAAAGATGCTGAGGGAATCCTTGATCCTGCTTCTGTTGAAAATCACCATTTAATGATCAGTGTGGATGATGCTGTTGATCCATTGAATGTGATCAATTCAGAGGAGAATATAATAATAAAAGAGAAGAGAAAAAAGGCTTCAAGTGCAAAAAAGCCACCAAAACCACCGCGGCCACACAGAGGTTTTTCTTTGGATGCTGCAGACCAGAAGTTAATTAAGGAGCTTGCTGAACTTGCAGTGATTAAAAGGGCACGAATAGAGCGTATGAAGGCGCTCATGATGCAAAAGAAGGCTTCAAAGGCCTCATCGTCTGGTTATAGCAGTTTATTTGCCATGATTTTTACCATCATTGTTTTCATTGTCCTCCTTTTCCAAGGTAATATTAATTGTATATACATACATACATAGTTTATCTACCATATAATTGTTAATCACACTACTTAGTTGTTATGTTCATGGAAAATAAAGTTGAAACTGACAAATTTTCTTGCCTGTTAACATGTGTTGTTAATTAGAGTATTTGTAGGGCTGCCCTTAATTATAAGTTTTGTTTATATATATGTAGGACATGACTCCAAAACAACAATATGTTTTCCCTTTTTGGATTTTCTTTCTTACTAATCCATCCTTATTATATATTTTAACATAAACTTATATATCAATTGGGGATTAAATTATATACGTTCAAACTTATGAAGAAGCTGTACAATGTTGAAATACATATATGTTTTACAGAATGCATAGATACAAACATATTAAATTAGATCATGTCATTTAGTGTTTTCACTGTGATATAATGCTTTGCAACGATCAGTGTCGCTTGCTATGTTTTGCAGGAATGTCATGCCAAATTTCGTGTGGAACGTTTGAAGCTTCTCCTCATGAAACCAACGAGAGTGGTTTATATATACACGAGGAATTAAATCCATCTGCTTATGATTCTGTTTAAGTTGATTTTAAAGTAAGAAGATGATAGATATTATACCATTAGTTAATTTCTTTATGTTACTTGTCTTGAAATTTAATTAATCGTTCGCTTCTCTTTACTTTGTTTTTGCAGTCCGCTTGGAAAGTTTAAAGTGAAAATTGGTTACTTGAAGGAATGTTGATGCCTGCACTTGTATAGTCAATGTGGGAATTTAAACGTACTGTTTTGGTTAGAAATACAACTAAATGCTATTAAGGTTGCTACCTCCGCAATCTAAGAGGAAGGAATACAACATTTGTAGGTTTATATAACACGACAAGTTTTGTTGTATTCGAAGTTTCTATGAAATATATTAACTAGCTAGTTGAGTTTGAATTCGAGTCTTATAGTAATAGGTGTACTTGAACTCGAGAACAATCGATCATATTTGGTTTTGTTATAATGTAATCAATCAAGAATAATCCCACTTAGTATCAAGATTTGTGGAGCTAAATATATTTTGATTTTTGTATGAAAACTTGTGAGTGATGTATTATTGAAATAACAGATAATGGTTGGATGGATGATTCAAAATTTGAATTTGCATGTGAATGAGATCCATAAGACTCTGGGGATCTCAAACATCCATTTGACTTTCTTTTATAAGGAATGGAAGTACATGTCCATGTGATCAATTAAATAATTCATAGCTAGTTAAACTTTAAGCAAACAATATCTAATTTAATGCATCTCTTTCTTTTTTTCTCAGATGAGTAACCTTACCCTTCCTCCTAATTTGCTCTAAAATATGCACAAGAGGTGGGAATAATAAGTTCTATTTAATTATTAATAACTACTAATTAAAACTATTACTGCTAAATCAAAGGAAAGTCAACCGTGAAGTTAAAATTCAAATATATAATTGCAGGAATGTTACAACTGCAGGAAATTATACATACATCCCGGTTGTAAATGTTTTACCAAGGTGGTGGTGTTTTATTTTTGCATTAAATGTCTGCAAACGACATCTGTAGCAGAAAAGATGAACTAAACGTTTGCAGTTTGTAAGAAAAAACTGTTTGTGTTTTTTAACATCTGCAGACTGCTAAAATATGTAATTAAAATAAACCTATTTGATGTCACGTGGTGGTGGTAACGGGAATGAAGCATTTGTATTTGATAATGCGTCTGATAATATTCTAGAATCATATGCTACCTCTTCTCACCCTGCCACAATGAATGTAAAAATCATGTTGATGTCACAACTTGCTAATACGTTTTGATAACAATCCCCTTTTCCCCTTCCTCTATAAACATCTTGTTTTCTGGCAGGGACAATAGCAGTGATGGGGGGCGGTGGCAACGGAAAGCTATGATGGGTCGGCGATGGCGATGGCAAGCTGGAGGGTGAGGTGGCTGGTAGTTGCGATTTTGAGGGGGGAGGAGGTTGGGTCGAGTTGAAGGTGGAGAATGAGAAGAGGGTAGAAGATACAAGAAGTGAATGATTTATGTTTGCCTCATATAGACCTCACATAGACCTTTTATAATGAAAAATCTTCTAAAAAAACAAACACTCCGCGGACCTCAACGTCTAAGCGTGATTTGCGCGGCACAAACAAAAGAGGTCAGTAAGAGCTTTTCTGAAAAAACAAACACAATCCAAGTCTCGACTTATTACTGCATCTCCTACTTGGATGTTTTACAGGTGCATCTTACATCATGCCACTTTAGAACGTGCCTCGCTTCATAACCTCTCTGAATTTGGTGGAGCGGATGAATTTATCATTGGTGATGGTAAAATTTTATTTATATATCGATCCCTCACACTACTAATACTAAAAAGCTGTTTGGCAACTTCTGAATAATTAAGTGCTGAATTAATAAGAGGTCTGAACTATTAAGTGCTAAACCATTAAGAGGTCCGAACCATGAAGAGCTAGTATATAGTATAACTATTCAAATGCAAATGTCTGACCAATTTAGATAAGAGGTCTTAACCATTCAACATTAGACCTCTTAACCATTCAACACTAGTATAATACTTAACCATTCAGAGAGAAACGTCTGAACCATTCAAACATTTGCTCGCGAAACAAACAGTGTGAACCATTAAATATTGAACTATTCAGACATCTGAACCATTAAGATGTTGATTAAAAGACTGTCAAATAACTCCTAAAGTATATATATCCATATGCATTCTTTGTCACTAGGAATGTTTTATGTGTCAAATGTGCGCAACAATCTTATTCTTATTGCTAAGCTTTGCAAAACTAATCAACTTTCGGTTGATTTTTTTCTATCTCATTTTTTGAAGGATCTACGCACGAGGTTAATACTAAATAGGTTAACCTTGATAAAAGAAGATTAAGTTTTAGTTTAGAATAATTATTAACTTGTTAGGATAGATAGTTATAAAGTTTTATTTGATTTGTCATGTTTTTCGGGTTTTATCAAATATGATTATTTTAATAGTTTATTGAGTCTTCTTGATGGAGTATGTTACTTAGTTTTCAAGAGTTGTTTAGTTATAAAAAGAATCATTACCTTCTTTGTATTTGAAGAGCTTTATTGATATATTAATAAAAGAGTCATGAAAGTGTTTTTCACATAATCATTGAGTTTTGTTCTTGTTTTGAGTTAATTGGCTCGTTTGAGATTTCTAGTTGTGTTTCAAAGGCCTTGATTGCCAACAATTGGTATCAAAACATGGTCAACCAACCGAAAAGGACCGGACACCGATCAAACAAAATAAGGTTTTTTCATTCTTAGGGATCAAAAGGGTAGCGACGATAAGTCGTGATACCGACCAAAATTAGCCGACTTGCTAACCTAATTTTGTTGATCGAAGAACAAAGAAGGATTTATTAAGCATAAATCAAAGGTTACAAAACAGAGTTGAATAGCAAGAGGTGTTTGCGGGTAATACTTTCAGCAATGTTTTTGACCTTTTGTAGAACAATGGTTTACAAGTATGGCTCAACTTGAAAAATCAAGTTTTGGCCACCGATAAAGAGAACAACACCATAACTCTTTAATGTCCCTGTTGTTTCCCACAAATTACACGGTATGGATCATAAGGATACGAGTTATCTTTAATTTTCACGGGGTGTGAGAGAAAATCGAACCTGAAACAAATGTAGTTGCTAAAAAGAATGATATTGCAATTGGTCTCTTGTTCCAAGATATAACTAAGGTTAACGTATTACTAGTAAGGACTCTTGAAACAACAAAAAAGACTTGGGATGTTCTTAAAACCTGTCATTTGGGTGTGGGCCGGATACGAGAGGCACAACTTCAAACTTAGTTGGGTGAATTTGAAAATTTAAAGATAAAGGATCAAGGTGTTATTAATGACTTTGCTAACAAGTCATCAAAGTATGCTTCTCGAGCTGCCACACTTAGCTCGGTTATAGAAGAAACAAAATTGGTTAAGAAATTTCTTAATGGGTTACCTAATTTTTTTATTCAGATAGTGGCTTCTATAGAACAAGTGGTGGACTTGAAGTCCATCGGTTATGATGATATTGTGGGTCAAGTTAAAACTTATGAAGAAAAAATCAAGGATGAGGTGATCCAAACCGCGCATAATTAAATTTTATTTGCA
This sequence comes from Flaveria trinervia, assembly GCA_025506515.1. NCBI lineage: Eukaryota > Viridiplantae > Streptophyta > Magnoliopsida > Asterales > Asteraceae > Flaveria > Flaveria trinervia. The sequence goes on from CM046442.1 coordinate 126,517,390, forward strand.
AAGTTGGAAAAAAAAAGCAAAGGAAAAGAGCATAGGTGTGAGCATTGTGGTTGTGGAAAATCAAATCAAGAAGATCTTGGATGTGGCCGAGTTGGAGGTCGAGGGTCTAGGAAAGGTTCAGGCAATGGTCGAGTACAATGGAACAAGAGCTACATTAGGTGTTACAAGTGCATTGAACTCGGACATTACATATAAAAATGTCCAAAGTGGGAGAAAAAGTACGAGGTGAACCTAACCTAATATGTAGAAGATGGGCTGACTTTATATGCCAAACAATAGATTTGACCAGATAAGTTCTTTGATTAAAACTGAAGTTACATAAATCCTAAACGATTACTCCTATCTATACTAAACAAACTTGTAGATTAAATTAATAATAAGATAAACACTATCTAAATAATAAGATAAAAAACAAACTAAGCATGTAATCTAATACAAACTCATTTAGTTAATTAATTAGTAATTATCATTTAGGACTAAACTTATCAGTTTATCTAAATGAGTTCGTATTAGATTAGGAGTTTAGTTTGTTTTTCTATCTTACTATGTAGTAGTGTTTATCTTACTATCAATTTAGTCTACAAGTTTGTTTAGAATATATAGGAGTTATCGTTTAAGATTTATGTACCTTCAGTTTTAATCAAAGAGCTTTTTTTTAAATCTATTGTTTGGTTAAGTTGAAGAAGACCTGATTGTTAACAAGTGGTATTAGAGCAACCAACATGCCAAGTAGGTGAATTAAATCAAAGGTACACTTGAGTCGGTATTGATTAAACAGTTGGCTTTCAAGGTAAGTGAAGCAGCAAGTTTGATCGCAACGGTTTTTGGCAGAAGCAAACTAAAAGGAGCGCATGAAAAATGATCAACAGGTGGCTAAGTATTCATTTGGTAGCTCAGAAAGCAAACAATAGTGGCTGATTTTAAATATTTCCACAGGTAACCAAGGTAGAGACTTTGATAAAAAAATCATGATAGAAAATAGTTTAAAATGATTGTTGGTATTGGCACAATGTTATTCCAGGTGCAACGATTAAAGGGAATGAAAAACAACCAAATTAGTCGGATAGGATGGAACAAACAAAGATCAAGGACGACATAAATTTACACGACTGGAAGACCGTAATCACAACTAAGGGGTGGCAGTGCTAGTTGGAGACAAGGTCATGGGCATGTTTGATTTGGTAGGGGGAGCTGAAATAATACAACCATGGATCATGGAAATTCAGAGATGAGAGGATTTATAGGATTTTAAACGAAGGTGGGATCGGTTATCAAGGTTGAAGAACTACACATATTATATAATATCCAAGATTAGGGTAGAACAAATCAAGATTAAGAGGGAGAATGAAGAGGTTAATCTTGTTAAAAGAAGAATAAGTTTTAGTTTAGAATAATTATCAAGTTGTTAGGATAGATAATTATAAAGTTTTATTTAATTTGTCATGTTTATTGGTTTTATTAGATAGGATTATTTTAGTAGTTTATTGAGTCTCCATGATTAAGTGGGTTACTTAGTTTCCAAGGGTTGTTTAGTTATAAAAAGGTTGATTAGCTTCTTTATGTTTAAAGAGATTTATTGATATGTTAATAAAAGAGTCATGAAAGTGTTTTTCATATAATCATCAAGTTTTATTCCTCTTTTAAGTTAATCGGCTGGTGTGAGATTTATAGTTGTATTTCAAAGGGCTTGATTGTCAACAATGACTAATGCATTGGGAGAATTGGATTGATGCCTATTACGCCAACTTTCACTCACTACCTCAACTCAACTTCACATCAACCACTTCATTACAAGATTGGCACCAGAAACTCAACCAACCCTGATTCGAGTTTTCAAGTAATTAGCAAAATTTCTTGGCATTAATTTCATTTTTAAATCTGTTTATTGAAAACTCACAAGCTACTATTCAGTATATCTTCATTTGTTGCTTCAAAACTTTTAGAAGTTTTGTATTCGAATGTGTGAGGGCCACTTGAAAAGTATATTGATCATCCTACTTAATATGTCATTTTTATTGACTTTTACATAAAATACACACAGAAATATCTTGTAACGTCCGGAATAAAGTCGAAACGAGCAAATAATAATAATGGGCTTAGACGTCGTTATTTAATTAAAATAAGAGGGAAGTGGATTATGGACCAAGTTAACCTTACGGATTATGAGTAGATGAGTTTAAGGTCCCAGAAACACCTGGTATCTATAAACGAATCAGCTAGAGTCACTATCATTTACAACTCAACACCCAACTTCTAGAGAGAGAGTGTAGAGAGAGAAAGTAAGAGGAGGTGAAGATCCAAGGCTCGGTTGATCAAGAGATTGAAGATCGGTGTTTGTAGACATCCAAACAACAAGGAAAAACCGAGAATCCAGGTAAGAAACATCATTTAATTATTTCTTTAGATTTAACCCGGATTCTAGGGTGTGAGGGTTTTAAAAATGGCAAAGAATCACCCAAAACCCATGTTATTGTGTAAGAAAATATGTAAAAAGCTTAGATATAGCTTTGGATGTAAAAGGTTGAAGATTTGGGTCAAAAATGGGTTGGTTCATAATTTTAGCCCGTTTTGCGAAATTGCATGCTCGTCCACCGAAATTGTGTAGTCATCCGGTGAAACTATGAAGACTTTCTACGAAACTATAGTTTCGCAGACTTAGAATTCCAGCGAAAGTTGGGCGAAACTGCCAGCGAAGGTGACAGCAAAACTGCTAGCGAAACTATCAGCGAAACTACAGCGAATCTGTTGATCTGGTAGCGAAATTAGGCAGAAATTAACTCCTTTGAGTGTTAACTTATATGCAGGCTGTGTAGTGTGACCCTTGTTTAGAAAGATTAGTTGAGAAGCTACTCATTACGTCCAGGTGAGTTCTAGATCCTCTTATTTATAAGTTTTCCGTGTTTTGGGCTATTATGTATACTAAATATATATTTTTATATGAAAAAGATTTTAAGAGGTTTTAATTAGAAGATCAATTTTTCTATAAAAAAATATGCTATATAAATATTTTAAAATAATTTTTGTGCGCTGACCTGCCAGCTCGGCCACAACCAGGGGCATTTCGCCTTAGACCCCATTAGGGGCTGCTGCCCCTAGGACCATGCTATCAGGGGCTGCCACCCCCGAACCCCCATTGTCCCACGGAGGGTTGGTTATGTTTTTTATGATAGATAGTACTTGGTATGTTGTGTTTTCTTTATGTTCATTATTACGTATTATTATGCAGCTTTACGTTGTGCGGTTACTATAATGAATGTAAAGTATTAACTTAACGAAGTGAAAGAAATAAGATAATGAAAAGTGGAATGTAAAGAATGAATGTAAAGTCTTGCAAGCAAATGTAAGGAGGTTCACAACTCATTGAGGGGTTGTTAGCTCAACTGTGTGTCGTTTATCTAACCCATACCAGATGCATGGACCCTTGTCGCTTGCCCGGTACTGGTGCTAGCACTTATGCACGATGATGGAAGCCTATTTATAGACTTCGGTCTAGTACCAACCCTGTGCATGATGCGGGGGTATAGCACATGGCATTGGTTCAGATGAAAGTGAAAGATAATGATGAACGATGACAAATAATAACAAATGACATATGATGATGAATGATGATGAAAGATAATAATAAGATTATCTATGTATACGTATGATGCATGATCATGTGTAAAAGTAAAGACATGTTTTGGAAGAAAGTAAAGTATGTTTAATAGTTGGCAGGTGATGATTGCTGATGATGGCATGGGTGCAACTACTTAGCAAGTTTTTCGGATGACATCCATTTTATGTTAAATAACATTTTTGTGAAGTAATGCAAGTAATGAGATTTTTGTAACGGTTAACAACGATTGTATTGTCTTGCAAAAGTGGTCATCAATATATGAATTGGTTTACTAAGCATTCCGCAGCAATGTTTCAGTAAATTTAAATGTATGTTTTATATTTCATGTGCGATGATCGTCTAATTGTGAGCGTCCCAGGAACGGGGCCTTACATATATCGTCAAACACTTTCAAACCTCTTTAATCTTATTATTTATCGCTAATAGAGGTGAATATCGTGGCTCTCTTCATACCTTCAAACTCAATGTATCTCGCATTTCAAACCCCACAAGCGTACATCAGAAAGAGTGACGCCACTGTCAATCAAAGGAAAGTCAATCGTGCATTTAAAGTTCAAATTTATAACTGTATCTTTGGTTTTTTTGGAAGCTATTGCATTATCTTTTTTTATAACCTTGGCCTATAACTTAGCCCTAAACTTTTTCAATTGAATATTGATTTTCACTGCAGATCACTATGGTATAATAATAAAAGCTATTTGAAAGTATAAAACTATTTCCAAAGTAGGTTAATTCTTTATAACAAGTTTCAATCAAAACCTTATCTTTCTTTTATATATGGCCATCACTTCTAACTAATGCTTTTGAATACTAGTCTAGATATGTTATTTAGTTTTCTCTAATAACCTTTCTGAGTTCTAAATACTTTTAGAGAATTTACATAAATACATAAGATGTATGTATAAAGTACGTTATGAGTGTATTAATTTATATGAAATATGATATCATTTAGAATTAAGTTAATTTTTAAAATTCTCATTTTGATTTTGATTAGTAGGACAAAGAATGTTTAATAACTTATTTATAAATCCTTACGAATTATATATTGTAAGGCCTCATTCCCGAAAAGCCTCGTAGTTGATTAATCATAACATAAAATTCATTTTATAAATAAAACATTGCAGCATAATTAAATAAACATTTCTTTAAACTTGTAGATCATATTGTAGTCATACATTTGTCTTCCAAATATAACAAAAACATTGTACTTTGTTTTAAATTAACATAAACGATTTCATAAACATGGATGCCATTCATTGGATGCCAAGTAGCTTCCTTATATGTGCCATCTCTAGCATTATCTTTCACCAGTCAACTATTATGCATACAATCAGTTTTATTGAGTGAGTTTTAGTTTTAGATAATATAAGAAATATAAAATTTAACCTTCTTATAATAACCACCCGTACATCATAATACATAACATTTCTTGTGTCACAATAAGCACGTTCATTATCTTTTATTCTTTCATTATCTTTCACTTTATTATAAATGAGATTGCACATAACAGGAGCCCCCTATTGATCGACAACGAATGTTGACCCCTGTCGGTACACATAAACGCGGTAGCTAACCCCCTGGTAGTTGATCCACACTGCAAAGCACATAGCCTGCTCATGAATACAAATCCATCGTCATGCATTAGACCCACAAAAGTGAAGTCCATCATAGTGCTTGAAAGAATTTCAATCATCATACGAGCTCGGGTAACATTCGTTCAATTCCATTTTTCATTAATATTATCTTCCACTATAATATATAATACTTTACTTATTGAGTACACAACATACCTAGTATAATTCATCATATAAACATATTCGACCAACTGGAGGACAATAGGGGTTTGGGGGCGGCCACCCCTGATAGCGGGGTTCTAGGGGCACCAGTCCCTAGTGGGGTCCAAGGGGCAATGCCCCTGACGGCTGGGCTTTGCCATTAAAACCTCTTGAGATCTTTGCCATTAAAACGTACATTTGGTATGCATAACAACCCCAAAACATAGGAAAACTTGTAAATAAGGGGATCTAGAACTCATCTGGTTAAAGTGAGTAGCTTCTACTCTAAGCTTTCTAAGCTAGAAACGCGGTACACAGCCTGCATAAATTAACACTCAAATGGGTTGTTTTCTACCTAGTTGCTGCAGTAGTTTCGCCGCCAATTTTGTATGACAATTTCGCAGCCAGTTTCACCCAATTTCATTGGAATTCCTTGAATGCGAAATTACCTGCAAAACTATACTTTCGTAGGCCGAGCTCATAGTTCGTAGTATGAACTCATAGTTTTGCTGGATGCATAAACAGTTTCGCATAACGTATAAAAATGACCAACCCGTTTTTAACCCAAAATTGCAACTTTTTTCGTCCAAATCCTTAGTTTTTCATCCATGAAGCTATATGTAAACTTTTTACATGATTTCATATGTAGCAATATGCCATTTATTTATTCCTTGTAACTTTTCAAAACCTCAAACCCTAGAATTCGGGTTTGATTTATAGAGGCTAATTCTTACATGGATTTCTTGCTCCGTTCTTGTGGTTTGATGCTATAACACTCAGATCTTTAATCCTTTAAACAATAAAGCTCTAAATCTTAAGTTTTCTTTATTTTCTCTCTCTACTCTCTCTCTAAAAGTTGGTGGCTGGGGTTACAAATGAAGAAGATGATAGCCGATTAGAAGTTTAAGGTAGTTGATTATGGGCCTTTAACCACTTAATTCTTCTTGCCCATAAGGTTAATTTGACCCATGACCTATTTTTTCCTTTATTATTATTGAATATCTTTTAATTAAGCTCATTACTATTAAACGATACATTTTGACTTTCTAGAGTGTTACATATATTTAATTTGTAAGTCAACAAAATTCATATAAGAAAGGATAAATGAAACAAATACAAGTTCAACATAACTATTTTGGATGCAACATTTTTAATTTATTATTTTCATACACCAATTATATATTCTATTAACAACAATTAATGTAACTGCTCTATGTTGGAATTAGATTTAATCAATAATCTTAATTAATTTAGTTTAATTAGAAGTCAATTATAGAAGTCGAATTGTGACATTCAGAAAGTCAATATCATTGTAAACTATTGAAAATCTAGGAGAGATGTTTATTAGTACATAACCACCATACACAACCTATAAATCGGCCAATACGTATGACAATTATGTGTGTGAATTCATGTGTGATCAATATGATAAATTTCCAACCCACAGGAAAATAACACACCAACCACATTGCCACCGGCAACCGCCTACTACCGGAAAAGATTAACCAAAATGTCATTGACTAAACCAACGAAAAGCCAAAATGACATCTAAAGCGATAGAGAGGGGAATGGGCAGCGAAGGTGATAGCACTATGACAATCTCCACCTGCAACCACCAACAACCGTCTAAAAGGACGCTGACCAAGTCGCACCAAACACACATAATGTTATACCCACTATAATACCATATAAATAAAGTAAAAACCCTAAAAAGATATTTAGGAGATAGAGAGGGTGAAGGGCATAACCACAAACGCCACTAACTGGCCAGAACCACCCACAACCGCCACTAACTGGCCAGAACCACCCACAACCGCAAATGGCACCACCTCAACCCAAAAAGACTAAACAACTAAAGAACCCAACATGGAGTGCACACCAAAGACCCATCAAACTGCTGAATAAAAGTGGATGTATTACATTATAAACAACTCTCAGATGGCCTACACATCATTACCGAGCGAAGATGAAAACATAAAGAGAATAATCATTATCACACACCATCATTGTAAAGATCTTAGGTCGTAAACATAAAATCGTCAAAGGAAGATAAATCGGCGTCGCCGCCGCCTAGGTGATAAATGTAGGGAAATTTCCGGCAGCCGGGGGGTCTATAACGCCTAAGAAGGGCCGATTTCTAGCAAGACGCAACCGCGATGCCTAAAAGAACCCTAATCGTAACCGATGAATACTCCAACTAGAAGGTGTGGCCACAGCAACCACCACGTCGACCTCCAAAAGCAGATGAAAAACAACACTCAGGGGACGAGAATAGTAGCAAAGCCGGCCACTGCCACCTCCGCCTCTGGGCACGACCAAAGAAGCCCATCGATTTCTAAATCAGAAATGTGAAATACAACAAATATATACACATATATGTTATATATACAACAAATAGATGATTCATAATTTCTTTTTTATTTAATTTTAGGCTTAAACGTGGGCTACAAATTTCTTTCCTCAACATGCATATTATTGGGCTCAAGGAAAATGGATCATGGGCTGCCCAATAGGAACAAGAATAGAAGAACGACAATAGCAAATTAAAAGGCGGTTCTCTTTCATTCGAAGGGGGGTTCGATAGACTGCTTTGCACATGGAAGAAAAAAAATGCAACCTTTTGGCTACTAGTGAGTCACATAAAACAATCGACCGTCAAGATTAAAAGATCCGTGTACAACTATGTGCAACTAATCTTCTTATGATCTACTTCGAGTATAGGTTTTACATGATTAGATTCAGTGACGGAGCTTGAACAAAACCGTATGGGGGTGGGGGCTTAATTTTTTTATGGGAGGCAAACTTAATATTTATATAAAAATTTACACTACTGGGACAAAAGTTTACACTACCGACGAAAAAAAAGCCCCCGGTCTCCACTTGATTAGGTTTCTTTTTATGTTTTAACTTATGTTGGGATTAAAATTTAGAACATGTTAAGTTCTTTATAAGATTAACTTGTGTTTCAGTTAATTAAGCAATTGTTTTTTATTAACCTTTATTTGAATATAATATAATCTTTTGTGGATTATATGGTTACAAAGTTTTGATTCCTAATTAAATTGGTATTGTGTACTAAGACACATTAAGTTTTGGTTATCTATATCACTTAATTATTACATGCAATGAATCCCCGCTAATGATACCTAATTTACCCTAGCAACCTAGGTTGATTAGGTTTTTGCATGACACCAATGACATGTCATCAAAATGCCGTCGTTGTAGGGGAGCTAATGCGCTTAATGTCATTTGATTTGATTGGTTTTCATTTTATTATTTGTTTAAGTTTCAAAAAAATAAAATGAAAAAGTAAAAGTAAAAATAAAAAATAAAAAAAAGTATATATTATTATTTGTTTGCTTTATTTGTTCGTCTTTACCTTGGGTATTGTAGTTGTTTGTGCATGGTAATTTCTTTGCAGGCTTAATAGAATCATAGGATGGATTAGGATTGGGATGATGATTATGATCCATGTATTTGTTGTGGGAGTCATTTTCATTGGGTTTAAGATTGTTGACTATTTAAGAGCAAACATGAAAACATAAAAAGAGGATGTTCTGAATATAGGTGACAAAAGAGATATGTGAGAGCAAACTATGAAGATGGAGAGACACCATTATACTATTCACACTCTGACCCACCTCCATCATCAAATTATCAAAAATATTAACATTTATAGACATGGATTACCATTATGCCTAAGAGCATAATTTTACTAACTATAAACCTCTATGCCATATTTATCAAGTTATTAAGAGAAGTACGACGACTACTATAATGAATACCCTAAGTCTGCATATGAGGAGCCCAAGATCTAAATTTGATGCAATCATGAATATGATGTTAGAAATAAAAAGGGAGGACAAGCTAAGAGACAAAACCTTCCAGGCTTTAGTTAAGCAAGTTGTCTAACTTGCTGAGGATATGGCCAAACTTAAACGAGAGCAAGGCGAGTTGGCTAGTGATATCTTGGTTGATAGTGAAAAAGTAGAAGAGATTATGGGTCTTCATGAGCTTGAATCTAATTGTTTACATTTATTTGAAGTCATAACCCCTTTAGAGGAGTCAAAGCTGAATGTAGATTTAGTTTATCTCGACCCTTCTCCTATGCTTACAACTCCAAGCATTAAAGTTAGGGAAGAAGATTTAAAGACAAAGATGGAGAAGGTACCACAAATAGACATTGGACGAGTTTTCAAGAAGTAGTTCATTAATAACCATTTTTCTTAATTAGTGAGAAACTTTTATTGAAATGACATGTCAACTACCGAGCGTTTGCTGGGAATTCGGTAGAAAAATGTTCACTTAAACCACCATAACCATATCTGGTACGGTCCGGATAACTACCTAAAACTAACACTTTTTGGGAGGAAACTCATAGAACTTTATGGATATGTTCACTAGAAACTCTAATGAGACTTCACTCGTCCATTTGGGCTTACCGAGGGGTTTAAAAGGATTGTTGCATACGTTAAATGCACTCATGATTCCTACGAAAGTGGGTTTAGGAATTATTTTTTTTTGTAATTTCATATTTATTTTGAAGTCATAACCTCTTTACAGGAGTCAAAGCTGAATGTAGATTTAGTTATCTCGACCCTTCTCCTATGCTTACAACTCCAAGCATTAAAGTTAGGGAAGAAGATTTAAAGACAAAGATGGAGAAGGTACCACAAATAGACATTGGACGAGTTTTCAAGAAGTAGTTCATTAATAACCATTTTTCTTAATTAGTGAGAAACTTTTATTGAAATGACATGTCAACTACCGAGCGTTTGCTGGGAATTCGGTAGAAAAATGTTCACTTAAACCACCATAACCATATCTGGTACGGTCCGGATAACTACCTAAAACTAACACTTTTGGGAGGAAACTCATAGAACTTTATGGATATGTTCACTAGAAACTCTAATGAGACTTCACTCGTCCATTGGGCTTACCGAGGGGTTTAAAAGGATTGTTGCATACGTTAAATGCACTCATGATTCCTACGAAAGTGGGTTTAGGAATTATTTTTTTTTGTAATTTCATATTTATTTTGAAGTCATAACCTCTTTACAGGAGTCAAAGCTGAATGTAGATTTAGTTTATCTCGACCCTTCTCCTATGTTTACAACTCAAGCACTAAAGTTAGGGAAGAAGATTTAAAGAAAAAGATGGAGAATGTACCACAAATAGACATTAGATGAGTTTTCAAGAAGTGGTTCCTTAACAACCATTTTGCTTAATTAGTGAGAAACTTTTATTAAAATGACATGTCAACTACCGACCGTTTGTTGGGAATTCGGTAGGCAAATGTTCATTTAACCACCATAACCATAACAGGTACAGTCCGGATAAATACCTAAAACTTAACACTTTCCAGGAGGCAACTCAGAGAACTTTATGGGTATATTAACTAGAAACTCTCATGAGACTTCACTCGTCCACTTGGGCTTACCGAGGGGTTTAAAAGGATTGTTGCATATGCTAAATGCAACCGTAATTCCTACGAAAGTGAGTTTAGAAATTATTTTTTATTTTTTGTAATTTCATATTAATTTTGTAAAATTTATTATTTTTGTAGAATTTTTAGCTTAAATGATGCATTGAGGACAATGTAATATTTTAAGTTGGGGAGAGAAGGTACATCTTTGTTTTGAAATTATGGTTTTTGGATTAAATGAAAAGGTGCAAAACTTTTAAAATTTTATGTGTTAACCACGACGTGAGAAGTTCGCTTTTACAAGATTATTATAAAGTTTGGCAGGTTGTTGAATAAGACTTGAAAATCATTACCAATCACAAGCATCTTGTCACAACAAAACAATCAGGTGAACTCACTCTTTTTTATGAATTATGTGAAAATAATTAAATTTATAGTTATACATGTTAGGTAGTACATATTTTCATTTGCATGTTAAACTTTAAAAAAACCTAATTGTGTCAATGCCCTTGAAAAAAATAAGATCAGTGTCCCTTGCAATAGATTTATGCAATCTATGAAGGATGATAGAAAATTAGTACATTTATGCTTATGCATGTAATGAATCTCTAGGATAGAAAATATATGTAACTTACTATAGATTGATAGCCTCGACTTAAATTTAAGAACACTAATGTCTTGTGTGAATGCTAATAAATGTATATGGGTTTAGTGTTTACCATTCTAGTGCCAATAGTTAAAAACTAAATCTCGACAAAAATAGATTGAGAATTTATTTCTTGGTCACACGTCATATCTATGTTTGATTGATACATTAGTTAAAAAAAGGAAAAAAAAAAGAAAGAAGTTTAATGTATATATAGCTATTTGGGGGAAAAGAAAAAAGAAGGAAGAGAAGTTCCAACCCCAAGAAAAATAAATACAAAAATAGAAAAATTAACGTGTCATAATAACATAATATGGTTTCTTAATGTTACGACTTAAGAATATTCAATAAATCTTGAGGTTGTGTAGGTTTTTACTAAAAGTGTTGGGTGTGAGGACGATTAAACCATAAGGATAATTTTGTAAAATATAATAAACACGAGACATTTGATTAAGATAAAACGAGTCTGGGTTTAAAATGGACAAAATATATTGGTATTCGCGGTTTTTTTTTAAACGAGTGTTATAAGATTAATAAACCGATTATGATCTCATTGCATATGTTTTTTTGGACGAAAAATGTTCATGTGTTTGTAAATGATTTTGTGTGTTTATCTTTTGTTGCTGTTTTCATCGAGTCACTACACATTCATGTGCATACTCTTAATCAAATGTTCATCCTATTTTGTTTCGATCTTAGGCAATACAAATATATAAGACCGAAGGTTCTAGGATCAATCATTGCAATCATCAATGTTGCTAAAGTGAAGACTAAAAAGTAAAGCAATGAAGAAATCATAGTTTTGCGATTCTCTTTATTGATAAAAGGCCAAGGAGAAATTGAAACTAGAAAAGATTATTTGATGATGGAAGAAGACATTTATTTTGACAGCCTAAAACAAAAATAATACTTTTAAACAATTTATAAGAAAAAAATTAAATAGGAGTTAATTACATTAATAGTCCTTGTGATAAGGTCGTTTTTCAAATTTAGTCCCCAAGTATCATTTATTAAAAGGTAGCCCACTAAGTACATCAAATTGTAACAAAATTGTTCTCTAGCTTGGATGGACGTTAATTTTTTCAATTAAGTGTGTGCGAAATGATCTTTTTACCATCGTCTTCCTTCCCTTTTTAAACCTAGATTGCATAATCACCACCTTTAACACTATGCAAGTAGCACAACCACCACCAACTACCACTACAAGCACCACCGTTGTTGCCACCTCACCCCCGGGCACCTTCCTTCACCACGAACAACCATTCATCCATCATCTGCCGTGAAGCCATTACTACCACTTTTATACTGCGTTTCCCCCTCTTGCCCTATCATCCCCGATCATCTCATTATATGAGAATCTAGAATACAAACGTCGATGAAAGATCGATCAGTTGTGGATATTAACGAGAATAAATCCCATGTGGTTTTTTCAAGAACTGAGAGATGGATGTGAGATGGTGAAGGTAGTGAGATGATGACGGTGTTTTCAGATTTAGTTTCAATGAGATAGTGGTGGTATAGTGGTGGCATCTACTGACGATGATGTTTCCATGGAGATAGGTGTGGGATATTGAAAATGAAGATGAAGATGATGATGACAGTTGATATTTTTATTTTTTAGTTAGGGATAGTATTGTAATTTTTAAAAAAGTTAACCTCCCCCCGACCTTGAGGTAGATTTGTTGTAACTTAGCATACTTAGAAGGATATCTTGTAATAAATCATACTTGAGGACAAAACTTAAAAAAACAACCTTACCACATGAATCATTTACATCATCGTGTAACACCCGGTTATTTAAAAAGACATGAAATGAAGAATAAAAAGAAAAGAAAAGCTATAAGGTCCAAGTGGAGGGACCAAAAGTGTCCAAACGGACAAAACTTTGAAAATGTTGGTGTAAAGGTGGGCATGGCCGCCCACCCTCACTTCACATCACCACTACTTTCGGTTTTAGAGAGAGAGACAAGGGAAGAAGAGCAGAACTTCGGATTTTGAAGAAGAAGTGAACGGATTCAAGGTAAGAATTCGTGGTTTTTAAGTGTTTATGATGGGTTTTATCCCGGTTATATGCATATGTGCTTATATGTTTGTGTATGTGCTCGGGTGTGTGTGTTTGGTGTCGTTTTTAGGTGTTTGAACTCATAGCAAGCGGGTTAGAAAGGAA
>CM046442.1:126536018-126546018 GCA_025506515.1 Flaveria trinervia
GTTAGTAAGGTTTTCTAGTTTTTATATAAACCTACTTGATTATAGTCAAGCACACACTTTAATATTTTAAGGGTACTATATCTCATGGGTTAAATCATAGATCTTTTTTTATGGATGATCACGCTTATGTAGATGCTAACTAGTTAGGTTGTCCGGATGATTGCAGATCTACCATAGGTTATTGTATGTTTCTTGAACCTAATCGCATCAGTTAGGCTTTAAGAATCAACATACTATTTCTCGTTCTGGTATAAAAGTAGAGTTCGTACTCTTGCTCATACTACTCTTGAGCTTCCATGAATTATTTCTATTCTTCGTGAGTTACATGCATATCTTACTAGCCCATCTACACTATGGTGTGACAACATTGGTGCAACATATTTATTTATCAATCATATGTTTCATCAACATACGAAACATGTTGAGATTGATTTGCATTTCATACGAGATCTAGCTTTAGAAAAAAGTCTCAAATTTTTCTATGTTCCTAACGTTGTTTAAATTAAAGATATTATAATCAAAAGGTTTTATTTCATGCGGTTTGACACTCTTTGATTCAAGTTTCATGTTATTGAATCCACATCTTACTTGGGGGAGCATATTAGAGTTGTTATGCCTTTTGGCTTGCATTGTATATATTTAAGTTTTTATTATGTCTTTTAATTTTTTTTGTATCATCTTTGTAATTAATGTAGAACACCTGAGATAAAATGAGAGTCGTGAAGATCTTTTTCGGATCGAAATTATTTAGTGGTTCACCCGAGTAAATCAATTGGATACAACTCAGGCGAGATCAAGAATTTATATTGTGTGTAATGTGAATTTTTGTGAGACAGAACAAGAAGAATTCGAGAAGAAGTGACCAACATTGATAATCCAAGTTTGATTTTGGAGGGAAAAACCGGGAAAAACTCCTATTTGGCGGTTAATTATTTTTTATTTTAAATAACCATTAAAATATAGGTATTTTTCTACTCGAGAAATTCTAGAAAATCGATTCGAAATGCAATTTTTAATGAAGCTGTTTTTTACCAAAATAAAAACTTTCTAAGGGCTCTACCCCTTGGACCTCGCTAGGGGCTGCCGCCCCTTAGACCCCACTACCAGGGGCATTGCTTCGGACCCCGCCAAGATGGCGTTGCCCCCTTAAAACTCCCATTGCTTAGGGGCTTCACCACTAAAAAGGTTTTCAATACTAAATAACATAATACACTCAAACAGACATTCACTCCGCACCTCCTAACTTGTTTGATGGATATTATGATATTGGTACTAATCAATCCAATTACATTAAAAATCTAACAATTACTCTATAATTAAAGTTTACTATGGAAATGAATAGTGACTTTGAAGATCTGGACAATTGATTACTAAATCCACGGTGAAGAATGTTGTATCTCTTTTTATTTTTACATACGTTAAGCTCTAAGTCACATGACCTTACCAGATTCTAATTTTTCCTGCCACGTTAACTACATCGATGCATCTTTCTCTGAAACTTGAGCAATAGTTGCTTGAGCCTTCTTCTCCACCTCCTTGGGACCATGGCAACCACAACTTTACTTGTCGCTGTCAATGCCTCAACTAGATCTGTTGCTTGCCCACCTATCTTTACTCTTTAGTCTCTTTTGTCGATTCGATCCTTTCAATTTGGTTCTTGATGTACATTTGTTTTCAATATATCAGCTCCATTTTGATTTGTTTGTTGCATCTGGTCAGCGACGACGGCTACCAAATCGGTGTTGGAGGTGTAGACATGGTGGTGGAGATGGTGTTAATTAGCCACCACCCGTTTGGATTTTTTTGAAATGCATGGGTGTGTAGCCGGTCGGCGATCTGCGACACAAAGGAGCCAGCATCGGTGGTACTTCAAAAAGAAGATTGTGAAGGATATGACATCTTGCCTTGCTACTTGCTAGATCAAAAGAGAGAGAGAATGTGACTTTGTGAGAGAGAAAGGGTAAATACTAATTAAATACTAAATGCTTTTGTTTTTTTATAAATAATATTTAAAATGTATTCATGCGAATACGTTTCAAATACCACACATGCATTACCGGGTATGGGAGTTTGATGTAGCCCATTTGATATCTTCGTATCCGAGAATCAACAAACTCGACTCCGCATTGTTCACAAAATTGCGGGTCTTCCTTTTCATCTCCGATTACTCGATAATTTCCACAAGCACAAATTCCACTTTTGATAGGCCCAAAAATTCTTTCACAAAATAATCCATCTTTTTCTGGTTTATTGGTTTTGTAATGACAGGTATAAGGTTTTGTAATGAGAGGTATAAGGTTTTGTAATGAAAGGTATAAGGTTTTGTAATGAAAATTATAAGGTTTTGTCACCTCTCCAACTATCTCGGCATTTGGCAGAAATTAATTTGATTTTTATTACCTAGTATAGTAAATTTTGTATTTCGAGGTGAAATGCCTAGAAAAAATAAAAAATTGTGATTGGGAAGGTTATAGTAGCCAAAGCCATTGGAATTATTAGTTTATACATTGGAAAAATAAGTTTTGTTATTAATCTACTAGGAAAGGGGCAAAAGAATAACTGAAACAAAGGAAATCTATTAGTTATTCGTTAAAGTTTCATTTATTCAATGACCAGAATTAGACGGGGATATATCACTCGGAGACATAGAACAAAAATTCGTTTATTTGCATCAAGCTTTCGGGGGGGCTCATTCAAGACTTACTCGAACTATTACTCAACAAAAAAATAAGAGCTTTGGTTTCGGCTCATCGGGATAGGGATAGGCAAAAAATCAATTTTCGTCGTTTGTGGATCACTCGAATAAATGCAGCAATTCGCGAAAGGGGGATATCCTATAGTTATAGTAGATTAATAAATGATCTGTACAAGAGACAGTTGTTTCTTAATCGTAACATACTTGTACAAATAGCTATATCGAATAGGAATTGTCTTTATATGATTTCCAATGAGATCATAAAAGAAGTTGGAAGGAATCCACTGGTTAACCGGAGTTGCCCGGAGAATGAACTCCAGGAAGGTCGAATAAAAATGAATAGAATATGATAAAATATGAGAAAGTAGTAAAAAAATATGAATCAACACGTTCAATAAAAAAATTTCTTCTTACCGGATTATTCTTTTTTTTTCTTACGACACGAGAATTCAATCCGGATTCTTGGATTTTTCCAACAAAATCTTAATCCACGCTTGAGTTGGGGGTTTGAATTCAAGTGAATCAAGAGTAAACCTATCTTTTTTCTGGCTCTAAGACTAGGAGTTCTAGTGGTTGACTCGGTTCTGTCAAATTGTTTCTCATTATTAAGAAAAGGTAACAAAGATAAAATACGAGCTTGTTTTATAGCAATAGTAATTAATCGTTGTTGTTTTAAGGTCAATCTATTTACTCGTCTAGATAATATTTTTCCCTGTTCACTAATAAATCGACTAATTAAACTCATGTTTTTATAATCAATTCGATCCCCCGATTGGATCGGGGGCAAACGCTTACGAAAAGATCGCTTGGATTTAATAAAAGTTCGCTTGGTTTTATCCATGGTTTGGTTAGTTTATTTCTTATCCCTAAAATCCTATTCCAGCGGGATCTCTAATTAGAATAAAGAAATAGGATTTGGTTTGTTTATAATTATCTTTAACTATGTTAAATATGTTATATATATATATATAATGTCATTTTTCCCATTCCTTGTAAGATAAGGGCGCAAGTGCTCGCTTCAATCTATTTCTTTATCTCCCCATGAATCGTATGTTTGTAACAATATGGATATAATTTTCGTAACTCCAATCGATTAGGCGTATTGTGTCGGTTTTTTTGAGTAATATATCTGGAAATGCCCATTGATTCCTTATTAACACTTTTTCGAACACAAGTGGTACATTCCAAAAGAATCGGTATTCGTACATCTTTACCCTTGGCCATGAACCTCCTTTGGATTTTTCATTTACTCAACTCTTCCTCTTTCAATCCGAAGCGAAAAAGAAGAAAGAAAGGAAAAAACAAACTAGAATTTGTAACTTGCTATCCTCTTATGCAAGATTTCACTACAATCAATATAGGAAATAAGATAGAAATATTTATAAACTTTCAAATCACAGTACAACATTTCATATAAGGGGATGTTTGTTTTTTGAAAAAACCTCTTCCCCACCTCTTCATCTGCGCGCTTGCAGACGCGGGAAGAGGTTTTTACTTCGCAGACTGTTTGTTTTCTGGAAGACGTTTCATTAATAAACGACTTCCTCACCTCTGCACGGAGAAGAGGTGGAACAATGTCTTCACAACCTCTTCTCTTTTAAGTTCTTTTAAACCCTAACATCTGATGACCCCTTCACCCATCATCATTCCCCACCCATCTTCTATCCACCTCCCCCACTCCTCTTGACAACCATCTTCGGCCGCCCCCTGTTGCCATCACGCCAACTCGCCACCGTCGCCATTCGCCCCCTCCCCTTTGGCCCCCTCCCCTTTGGACCCCTCCCCTTCGGCCCCCTCCCCTTCGGCCCCTCCCCTTCGGCCCCCTCCCCTTCGCCCCCTCCCCTTCGGACCCCCTCCCCTTCGCCCCCCTCCCCTTCGCCCCCCTCACCGTCGCCCACCTGCTGGTAAATTTTTTTATTTGTTGTTTGTATGATTAGTTTGTTTGTATATGATTAGTTTGTTTATATGATTAGTTTGTTTATATGATTACTTTGTATATGGTTAGTTTGTTTGTATGATTAGTTTGTTTATATGATTAGTTTGTATATGGTTAGTTAGTTTGTATGATTAGTTTGTTTGTATGATTAGTTTGTATATGGTTTGTATGAGAAATAAATTAGTTTAGTTGGTTAGTATATGATTTGTATGATTAGTTTGTTTATGGTTTGTATGAGAAATGAATTGGTTTAATGGTTGGATATGGTTTGTATGATTAGTTTGTATATGGTTTGTATGAGAAATGAATTGGTTTAGTTGGTTGGTATATGGTTGGTATATGGTTTGGTATATGGTTGTATATGGTTTGTATATGGTTTAGTTGGTTGTTATAGTTTGTATGAAGAATAATTGGTTTAGTAACTGGTTTTTTAAGGTAGTGATTATGTTTTTATTGTTTAATAGAAATGGGTGAGAAACATCAATGGTCAAGCGAGCAAATTCAATGTTTGTTAGAAACTTGAATTGAAGAAATAAATAAGGTGGGTAGGAAAGGTTTGAGTATGCAAAAAGACTCTTGGAATAGATTAGGAAAAATTCTTAAAGAAAATTTTGACCTTGAATTGAATAAAAAAATGAAGAACGCCTGTGACAATCTGAAAGCCAAGTACGTCGGATTTGTGTATTTGAAAAACAAAACAGGAAATATATATAATCCTCAAACAAATACTTTTTCCCTAACAAACAAGGAGTGGGAAGAATTTAAGAAGGTATGTTCACATATAAACATATTATATATATATATAATATATATATATATATATATATATATATATATTTAAAGGCTACATATAAATATATACTTATAATATTTTAAATTTTGGGTTTAGGGGCATCCGAAGGCTGGATCTTTGAAAACGACTCCATTGCCTTTTCCAGAACTTTGTGCAAAATTATTTGATGGTAATACTATCACTGGAAATTGCAAGTGGATTTCAACTCAAACAACTTCAGTTGCTGGATCATCTTCTGTTCAATGTGTCAAACCACTTATGATTACACATATAATTCTTCATGACATAGAAGATGATGCCAGCTCTTTAGATTTTGAACAACACAATTCCGAGCCTATTACAGAGGATACCCCCGAGCCTACCAAGGATCCGGCCCCCGACCCTATTCCAAACAAAAGGGCCAGAACCTCGTAATCATCTATCACATCTGATGATTTAGTATCTGATATGCAAAAGACTCTTCGGTTTTTGATTAAAGGAAAAGATGGACCAACAGTACCTGACTGTTCTGAGAGGTTAAAATTGGTTGGGTTAGCCCGTTAGATCCTTTATTTTTAGCTGCTTTTCATATCTTTGGAGTGTCGTCATCCATGAGAGAGGCATGGACGACACTACCAGAAATTCCAGAAGTATTAAAAGGCTGGATTACAATGACTGCTTAAAGTATAAAACTAATATAATTGTGCACGTGACGTTGCTTATGTTTGATGGTTGTATTGGGTTAGTGATGACATTGTTATGTTTTGATGGTTGTATTTGGTTGGTGTTGACATTGTTATGTTTTATGGTTGTATTTGGTTGGTGATGACATTTTGTTATGTTTTATGGTTAATGTTTACAATGATATTTTGATGTTTAATGGTTGCCTTTTTTATTATTAAAACATGATCATATGGATTATAATAAGAAATTACTTCTAGTATTCTTATGTACTTGTATGTTCGTTTTCTTAGAGAAGAGGTTTGAAACGAATGCGAGACAATGATTCAGAAATGACAGGGCATAAATAAATGTTAGAGTTATTGCAAGGAAATCCCAAACAATGCATTGAATTGCTACGTATGTCTCGTGAATCCTTTGTCCGACTATGTGCATATTTTAGAATAAATTATTCGTTAAAGGATAGTAAACATTTATCGTTTGAGGAGAAGATGGCTAAGTTTTAATGATAATTGGTCATAATTAACGTTACGTGGTTATAAAGCGTAAATTTCAACACTCAAAGCAAACAATTCATAAATTCTTTTATAAAGTGTTAGATAAAATGATGCTTTCTGTCAAAGATATGATAGTACTAACTTCTTTCAATCCAAATTCAAACATTCCAGGACATAACAAAAGACTTTGGCAAATTTTTAAGGGAGCGGTTGGTGCACTTGATGGTAGTTTGATACATGTTGTTGTCCCTGCTAGTAAACAAGATTTATATAGAGGAAGGGGAAAAGAAGAGTGTTATCAAAACGTATTAGCAATTTGTGACTTCAACATGATTTTTACATTCATTATGGCGGGTTGGGAAGGGGTAGCATATGATTCTAGAATATTATCAGAGGCCTTATCAGATACAAATGCTCCATTCCCGTTACCACCATCAGGTATATAAAATGTTTTTAAATGTTTGGTATTTTAGTTTAATTTCCTATTTATTTATATATTCTTACAGATAAATATTATCTTTGTGATGCCGCTTATGCACACATACGAGGATTTATGGCTCCATATCGTAATGTAAGGTATTGGCTTGGAGATTTTTATAGGAATCGTGCATTGACCGATAAAGAAAAATTTAACCATGCATATGCAAAACTATGAAACGTTATTGAGCGTTCGTTTGGTGTTTTGAAAGCACGGTTCCCTATATTGAAGAGGATGGCACCATTTCCGTTGGTTACACAAAGGAACATTACTGTTGCATGTTTCGCGTTGCATAGTTTTATAAGGAAAGAGGGTCTTAGCGATGACTTTTTTACACAATACGATCAACCCAATGTGTCCTTTGAAAATTGTGATATTGTAAGGCCCCGTTCCCGGGAACCTCACAGTCGGTCATTCACAGAAATTAAAACATTAAACATTATAATTATACAATCTTAAGCAGCGGAAATAATTTATCAAAACCATTCATTGTATTTAAACCACTGTGGTTGAGCAATACAGAACTGTTGAACTGATTACAGAAGAATTGTTTTACTGCATTACAAAACAACAGCAACATAAAGTATGAATGGATGTCAGTCTTTCCCTGCCGAGTAGCTTCACCCTCGTGCCATCCTCAGCAATAATTACCTGCTAACTGAAAATGTATAAAAGTCAGCGTTGCTGAGTGAGTTCTAGCTTTATAAGTAATAAAATATTTTCTGTAGGTACCCATATGAAAATACTCTATTCATGAAAACTTAATCTCTTTATACGTGAGCACGCATTAACTATACAATCAGGTAATGCTTTATCTCTTTACTGTATGCCTTGTTTACTCTGTATTCTTTTATATTTATCTTTCACTGTCTATGTGGACCAATGAGCAATACTCCAACTATGTGCACTATGGAAAACAGGTGATGGGCCATCTATATCCCTCGAAAGGTTCAACTGTATCCCTCGAAAAGGTTCTGTGTACTATGTACAAGGCCGACCCAATCACCCAGGGTACGCTACAAGGGTCCTGCCAATCTCAATTGATTGGCCCTGTGTGCACAATAGGGTAGCTAACCCGCAGCACAGTTGAGCTAACGACAACACGGTCGTGTCCCTCCTATGAGCTTGCAAGACTTGTTAACACTTTATTAGGGTTCCTCTTCTTTTCTTTATTGCTATTTCGCTTTATTATTACTAGATACTTTACGTTACGATAATAACATGCCACGTAAAGTCACATACTATAAGTAATAATAATAATAATAATAATAATAATAATAATAATAAGGAACATCATATGTAATCATATCATGCATCCGATCAAGAATATATGAGTCAATTAAGAGATGAAATTGCTTAGCAGATAATGCAGAATGTCGAATAAACGATTTATAAATGTAATCGTATGGTTTTATGAATATTATTGTAGTGTTGTATGACTTTTATTTATATTTTAATGTATTTCTATGACTTTTATTTATATATTAATGTATTAGTTGTTTCTAAAGTTTAAAAATAAATTTAGTTTAATTACTGAATATTTTAGCATTCTGTAGATGTTAAACAAAACAAACAGTCTTTTTCTTACAGACTGTAGACATTTGGTCCACCTCTTCTACTGCAGATGTCTGCAGATGTGGTTCGCAGACTGTAGACGTTTTCCTGCAGAAAAAACAAACAACATGTAACACCCGGATATTTATTATTTTGAAGCCGGTGAAGAAAGAAAAGAAAATAAAGTCCAAAAGTCGAGGGACCAAACCCGCCAACGAAGAAAAGTTGAGAAATGTGGTGACATATGTAGGGAGAGGGCAGCCCACTCTCCCCACACTCACATTTCAGCTCACAAAGAGGAGAATAGAGAGAAAGAAGGGAAAAAGAGGAAAAAGTGTTGGTTCGGGTCGGTTCGGGTCGCCAAAATCGTCGTGAAGCAAGCCGAATCGAAGCTC
This sequence comes from Flaveria trinervia, assembly GCA_025506515.1. Classification (NCBI taxonomy): domain Eukaryota; kingdom Viridiplantae; phylum Streptophyta; class Magnoliopsida; order Asterales; family Asteraceae; genus Flaveria; species Flaveria trinervia. The sequence goes on from CM046442.1 coordinate 126,545,027, forward strand.
TTGTCATTGTGCTCGTTTAGGTGAGTTCTAGGACCCCTCTTTTACTTGTTTTCAAACGATTTGGGGCTGGAAAACATCTGAAATTGAGTTTTTCGTATGTGTGTAAGTTGACCCGTTTGTGTATGTGTATGTATATGTATGACGCGATTGTGACTTGATTTCTTGCTTGGTTGTGCTTGAATGATGTTATGGTATGCATCCCTAAGGTTTAGGATGGTCGATTTAGGCTTAAAATGGGTTTAGATGAGTTTGGGGGCCGAAAACCCTCGGCTGCAGTCGGGTTGAACTGCATTCTGCATCAGTTAGGGCTAGGCGACCGACTGGAGGCCGAATGGAGGCCATACGGCCTATTAGGGTGCGATTGGGGTCCATTCGCACGATTGGGGTTCATTCGCACGACTGGAGGGCCAGTCGCATGGGGATCATGCGACTGAGGGTCCATTCGCACGACTGGATGTTCATTCGCATAGGTGTTCATCCGCATTAGTTCAATCGCATGATGTTCAGTCGCATGGAGGCAATGCGACTGAAGGGTGTCCATACGCCCGAATAGGCTGTTGAACCTGAGGAAGGTGTAGATTGACTTCTGACTTTCGAGGGAAAGTGCAGATGTAAGTTTTGATGTAAAGGTTCCCATAAGAGTTTTTAAGACGATGATCGAGGTCTTAGAAGCATGTTGGGCATGATGATGATGATGATGTTGCATGTTGTGTATGTATGATGTCGCCCTGTATGACGTGATGTTGATGCATGTTAATGTTCCTTATGATGATGTATAATATCTTTCCTGTGGCTTTACCTGTTATGATGAATGAACGAAGTATTATGTAACGTAAAGTGAAAGATAAAGAAAGAGGAACATGATGAATGAATGCATGTATTAATGAACGAATGAAACGTCTTGCACACATCGGATACGGGGTCCTTCTTGGTGATTGACCCTAAATGTAGAACCTCTACCGCTCACCCCTAGTACTATGGCATACGTTTAG